>JAVTVY010016248.1:0-60694 GCA_036873755.1 Hanleya hanleyi
TATGGTCGAACCGACCATAAAAAATATGGTTGCACCCGATCATAAAAGTTACGGTATAGACATGACGTACCATATGTTTTATGGTCACTATCTGACAATACAACTTATGGTCGGAGTAACCATAAAAGATATGGTCATCAAGCGACCAGGAATTTTATGGTCGCTCCGACAGTGAATTATATGGTCAAGTTGACCATACAATATATGCTCGCTCAAGCAAAATTATGGTCGAAAGATTCTTCTGACCACATATTTAGTGGTCAAAAGCAACCATAAGAAATATGGTTACCATACTTTTCCTGGTCGGAGTCGACCATATATTCATGGATTAATACCTCTTGGTGTCATCTGGGTCACAGCCAATGGACCTTTCCAATCTGTCCCCCTCACAGTAATAAGGTATCAGGAAGGTCTCAATAAGGTACAGGCCATAGATTCGACATACATACAGGACAGGTACAGTTAAGGCATATACCTTATCCGTACCTCCAAATTTGCCATTTGATTCAACATGGGCAAGGTACAGATAAGGTACGTTCCAAAAATGTTAACGATGCCTTAACTGTACCTCGCTTGAATAAGGTATCAATAAGGCACTGTAACAAGGTATCGCTAAGGACCATTAAGGTATAGTATGGGTACATTGGGATAAATCCAGTCGAAGAGCACGGCGCAAATAGGGTACATCCAGAGGTACACTCAAGGTACAGGGTCTTGTGCAAGGTATGGTCAGCCATTTTAAAGCTGAAGGTACCATTAAGGTACAGTCGGGTTGCTACAGAAGGTACCGGTAAGGCATAAGCCATGGTCAAGTGTAGTTACGAGGTGCAGTCAAGTCATTGCGAAAAGTAGTACACCATAAACTTCAATAAATCAGATTGTTTTCAGCAGAATACTTTAGTTTTATTCTTTGACATACATTACGTATTTAGCACTATTAAAACATATACAAAAATGTAAATTTATAAATACATCCCGCTTACTTCTTTACCAAATTTACAGTCTATGGTTTGACCATGCTTTCTTGTTTACAGTCCTTTGTTTTTGTATCTCGACAGACTATTGTTCTCCTCAGTCCTGTGGTTTTTACATAAAAGATGGACTGCACATTCTCACCTGAACACCTCAACACAATTGAAACATAAACAGCAACATCCTGCTCACTTCGTTACATTTTGTGGTTTGGCAATTCTTTAATTATTATCTTATGTACAGTCCATGATTGTTGTATCCAGACAGACTATTGTTAAACTATAGTCATGTGATTAACAGATAGAACATGGAACACACAATCTCACTTCACCACATCAGCACTATTAAAACATTTTTACAGTAACATATAAACATCCCGCTCATTTATTTCGTCTGCGGTTTGTCACTACTTTCTTATTCACAGTCCTTTGTGCTTGTATCCAGACAGACTATTGTCCTTGTTCGTCATGTGATTTTACATGAAAGAGGCACCATACATTCTCACCTCAACTCCCATCTCAATAAAATCACTGTTGTTCATATATCTGACTGTGAATAGCGACTTATGTTAGATGATCTCTGCCAATTGAGTCCATGTAGACATGGTAAAGAGAAAGTGAATCAACAATGATCACCACAGTCCTTCACTTGCGGCTCTTCTATCCTATTGTCCAGTTGACCACAGAAGCTGTGCTGTCGATTGTGTTGTACAGAAAGCTGAAATGAATGAAAAACATCATTAGAGAGGTATTTCTGATTCACAAGGCTCAGGCAGCCCTTCCGATGACACAAATGTGATTCCAATGCACATGGTATTAATAATGAATGTGTTTTCTGCAATAGGTAATCTCGGCTACTAAATAATTTGTATCACAATATATTATTTGCTGAATATCTACAAAATGACGTGACAACCTCTTTATAACTGAACACATGGAAATGGAATGATGTACATGCGTTATGATATTTCACGAACATACTAAACATTTTCCAAATCTAATGTATCTGACATCTTGCTCGTGCCCGGAAAATTTAGCATGGGAGTTCACAGAGTAAAGTTTTGCTCACCCTTTATTTCTCCTTTGATGTTACTAGTTAGTGCCGGCAGATTCCCATTGCCATATCGTCAAGGGAGAAGAGTATGTTCATCAAACATCTTCTCTGACATCAGAAGTTGACTGTTTCAGTCTCCTAAAAGGTGTTGCATTTGTTGGTGGTATTGGTACTTGTATACATATACACTGCTCCCAGGTGACAGTTCAACCATCTAAAACAGAGTATAAACATTTCAATGAATCAACGGTAAAAGTACACCTCCTTAAGGTAGTCAGACATAGAATATTACATTTCTCTCAAAAATGAAGTTATCTCAAAGATTTTTTATATATATTGGATTGGATATATGATCAAAATTGGAAAAAAAATCGCACAAAGATATATATTATAGTTGCCATAGTAATGGTGGTCAACACGGATTTTAGCGCTTGACTTGAGAATGGCCTCTATGTGTATACACCCTCTGCTGTGACACTGACAAGGTTGCTTTGCTTGCTTAACTGTGTCAGTTGGCCTGAACGAACATCGTGTGAGACTGATTCCTCTTATTTCTTCCCAGAGGGCAATGACAATAGGTCATCTCTCGGACCAAAACAAACACAGATACTGACATTTGATTTCACGAGGAATGAAACATACAACACATTGCCTGGCTTTTAAAAATTTGAATCAAATACATTTCTCAAAGTCTTATACAAACCTTCTTCCCCCCTCCCCCCCATATTGAAATATATCCAAATTGAGATATTTTGACCGATTTGCACCGTAAACGGCTATGCCGAATTTCGGCATTTAAACTGGGCAGAGCAAAGGACTAACTGGGATATATATATCCCACTTGGGATATTAAATCCAAGTTTGGATATTGAAATATATCCTAATTGGGATATTGTGACTAATTCTCATACTAAACTCATAATGGCGAATTTCTAGATAGAATCTTCTTCACAAATTCGCCAATGCGACTGTATAATTTTGCTGACTTTAACTCGCCAAAATTATTCTCTCGCCAAAATTATTATCTGCATTATTTTTTCCGGTTGTTGTTGCAGTATACTTCCCATCAGTCACCACTGTTGTATGTCTTTATACGAATAGAATAACTAGCAATATATGCCAGCTTGATTGAAACATAAATACTTCTGACATGGATATTTTATCTCAATTGTGATACATATCCCAGTTAGTACTTTATCCCTGACAAAAACAGTAGTAGTATACACTACGAACAGAATAACTACTGTCTGTCTTATATAATATATCCGATATGTTTTAAGCGATATTTCGGAGACAATGTATTTATTCGACAGGTTGGGGAAAATACCTTGATCGAGGTATTATACCTCGATCGAGGTAGGTCTATGTCAACTTCAGGTTTTATATATTTATGGAAAATGTGGACATCTACCCATACACTGGACTGCATGGATCTTTCAACGGCTCCATTGTTCCATGATTTTCACATCAACTTATTGCTTCGTTTAATGCGACTAATCATTCAAATTAGCCACTTTAACATTTCAAAAATGAAACATGGCTTCAAATGACATCCAGGGAAATTTATTCTGTAAATAAAATGGCATGTGATGGCATAATTCCATCTCAAAGTCATATCAAAGTTGCATGAAGGTAGATGCATTGACTGACAAATAAATTAGATTGTCCGATGCAATGCACAATCTCCAAGCACGCACACACATGGCAGGATCAGAATAACCAGAGAAGAGGTCTGTTTTTTATGCGGTGCACATGCTAGCAGATTAGATTATGGGTCTGTCAAATAAACTTGATTTATTAAAGTGATCGTAAATCCTCAAGTATAGTTTCCATCAAATGAAAGACCATTGTGAACAGTGTCGGAAAATAGTTATTGTAATTTTTTACGATTTTATTTCACAGAGTAAACTGCAAATAAAGTATGGTATTCTATGGTGGTCTGTTTCAATCATATTTAGGTCCAGTGACGTCACACTGCCTTAATACATATATTTCAAACTGTGTATGCATTTTCCAATGCTCAATTCAAGCTTAACGTTTGTATACTTTGAGTTTCAACACAGACTCACTGTTCCAATGTGCATGTTTCACCAAAATCTGCGAGATGGTAACTCATAAGTGTCAAGTAAAGTGTCTTGCATTTAGTTTCTCCGATTTTGGTGAAACACGCACATTGGAACAGTGAGTCTGTGTTAAAACTCAAAGTATACACACCTTAAGCTTGAATCAAGCATTGGAAAATGCATACTCAGTTTGAAATATATGTATTAAGGCAGTGTGACGTCACTGGACCTAAATATGATTGCAACGGACCACCATAGAATACCATACTTTATTTGCAGTTTCCTCTGTGAAATAAAATCGTAAAAAAATACAATAAATATTTTGCGACACTGTTCACAATGGTCTTTCATTTGATGGAAACTATACTTGAGGCTTTACGATCACTTTAACTAGGCATTGACTCTTAAATCCTGCAATTCGCGCATGACCTTGACATCGAAGTATGCCATCACATGCCATTTTCATTTACAGAATAAATCTCACCAAATATGTCATTTAAAGCCATCTTCCATTTTTGAAATATGGAAGTGGCTGATTTGAATAATTAGTCGCATAAAACAAAGCAATAAATTGATGTGAAAATCATGGAACAATGAAGCCATAGATGTTGTTAAAAGATCCATGCAGTTTCCATAAATATATAAAAACTGAAGTTGACATATAGCCATCGAGGTATAATACCCTGATGAAGGTATAATACCTCGATCAAGGTATTTTCCCCAACCTGTTGGACGACGTTGTAACTTCACAAAGTAGATACATGTAATCTAAAAAGTACTAATTTTATTCCAAAGTATCAAGAAAATCCTTCCAGTATAGTTCTCAATAATCACGAAAACAAAAATTAGATGTCATGACGTCAAGCCTGCATGTTATAAAATTGGCAGATCAACGTCATCGTGGTCCCAAAATAACATGGCATGTATTGGTCATTTTTGTTCATTCTCAACATATTTCAATGAAATATGGGATAAACATTAGTATTTTTTAGTTAATATAAGCTACTGTGTGAAGTTTCAATGTTGTACGATAATTTGTCCCCGAAATATCGACAAAAACGGCTCGGATATATTACCTGGGACAGACAGAAGTAAAATATATAAAATATCCAAAGTGAATAGGCTATACAGTTAGTCCTTTTTTCTGACCCCTGTTCATCTAGGCATATAAACTTACTGGTACTTGCCTTGTTCCGTTGTAACAGTTGTTCAACTTGTTGTTGTTGTTGTTCAAACAGCGACTTCTCTCTCTTTCTTCACTTTTGTCGTGTTATTACCGTATTAACATGCCTCAGCGGTTGACTCCTTGTTGTCCTACATTACTACGGCCGTGCATTATGGATTTGACACACAAAAGCAACTTTGCTGGTTGGAACACAAAAATTTAAACTCCCTAAACGGCCAACGAGTGCCACGTTTATAGCAAAACGCCAAACGAGGCTTTCCGGGGTTCCCTAGCAAAGTTGTACATGTAATTAATGTAACAGTGAGTTATGGTACCAAGCTAGACGAAGTAAAAATCGTCACAGTGGAAGTAACAGCGAGAAAACAGATCGGCTGTGCTGTCAATTACGGTCCGTAATTGCCACAGTCTTCACTGATACTTGAGATAAATTTCTACAACTTGGCGAAGTGAAAGATAGTTCATCTATTTAAATTAAATTTAAACCATGTTTAAAACTGTTAGCATTTTGACTATATTATGAGATTGTTCAGCATTCTCTGTGATACAATGACGTCACTGGGGGATTTTCCTCCCTCTGAAGAGCCTAATTTTACAGAAGTGAATGGAAAAAAACTTCGAAAAAGGCTAGTTCAGCTCTGATTTTAACACATAATTTGAACGGATGTACTATCTTTTACTTCGCCAAGTTGTAGAAATTTATCTCAAGTATGAAAGAAGATTTTTAGGAAAAACCTGTTACGCTCCATTGAGGCCTAGGTTAAAAATCCCCCAGTTGCGCGGGTGGCGATCACGGCACTGTAATTGATAGAACAGCTGATTCTTTGTTTAGAGCCGCTGTTACTTCCGTTGTGTCTAAGAGAATGCCTAACTCGGACACCACTTTTGTACCTAGCCTTCCTCAGATTATTTTAACAACATGAAAGTCATAAATAAATCTCAGGATTGGTCAGAATTACTATTTAAAGAGGCGTTTGCAATTAAAAGCAACAGACCACAATTAAATCATGGACTGAAAACTTCAAAACAGTTAGCTTTGTTTGATTGATAAAACAATAAAATCTGACAAATGCATATTATATTGAACTGGTCACGTCACTTCCCTAGTATGTATATACAAACACGTGTCAGCCTTAACTGAGTCTTTGTGTATTGCCGTCACCGCTTACTGTTTAATAATACCACATACTGTTCACACCTTCTATCATGTATCTTTTTATGTAATGCCACAACAACTGTTTATATTGCACATAATTAACATTGATGGCATTTTTACAACCATATATGTTCATTCATCACCGATGATTTCAACACCTTACCTGTATATATACCGTTAGGTTTCTCTGTAAAATGTCTCCTGATGATGGTTTGAAGGAATCACAGGTCCTCAAAACAAGAGTTTTGAGGGGTGTGGCCGTGTTATTACGGTGAAGTGTCGAAATATGGGGTCTCTATATATAAACCCATGCTTCCACAGTCCACATCCCCTCCCCCCAAATGAACTCTTGTTTTGAGGGCATGTGGAAGGAATAAATCGAAATATTGAGTCACAAGGAATTGCTTGTCATTCTTCGGAGTGCTTACCATGCTTTACTATTTAAATTATACAGAGCACTTACCGCAGCGACCACAAAATTAATGGCTAACAAAGTCGCAACCAGGGACAATAAAATAAATTTATTGCACCGCCCCTGTCGCAACTCATTAAGCAAAAATAGAAATAGCCATAAAAACTATATATGCGACCATCATTTTTATGGTTGCAACTCGTTAAACACATAAAAAAGGACCATAAAAATGTGGGTCGGAAAAATGACCATATAAATGATGGTCGATATATAGATTCGACAATAAAAGTTATGGTCAACACTGTTGACTAGATATTGGTGACCATCATTTTTATTGTCGCACCCCGTTGACCATATATTCGTGACCATCATTTTTATGGTCGCACCCCAGGCAACCATGATTTTCATGGTCATAGCGACCATATGTCGTGGACAGTGCAGTTGGTACCCGATACGCACCTCATAAGGTCCAGGTCCTTGTTACACCGAATAATTAATTGGTCGGTGTGGTCTTTCCAGGTGAGTTTTCGGTCGAAGATCATACCTAGGTATTTGACACTATTCTTAAACTCGATTTTCTGGCCTCCTAGTGATAGCGTGATGTCTGTGTTTTGTTATTTGAGAATAGCACCCCGGTAGTTTTGACAGCTGAAAATTTGAATCCCCATTTATCGGCCCAATCGCTAACTGTATTTAGTACCTTTTGCATTATACTTGTTAATTTTTTTATCGAGCCAGCAGATTTTCACATGGCAGCATCGTCAGCAAAAAGTGATTGTTCAATTTCAGGATGTTTTGTGTCAATTTCGTTGGCCAGGCGATTAATCAGGATGTTAAAAAGGGTGGGGCTTATGACGCTGCCCTGTGGTGTGCCGTTATCTAGCTGGTGGTCCATGGATATGGTGTTACCAATACGAACTTTGAAGTTTCGGTCATGAAGAATTTTTTTTATCCAGTGTTGTATCCTGCCCTTAATTCCTAGGTTGTTCACTTGGGTGATAATCCCGTCCTGCCATACAAGGTCAAATGCCTTTTCTATATCCAAGAAAATGCCTAATGTATATTGGTGTTCGGCATTACCCTTTTTGATTGAGTGTTGGAGTCTGGCTATGTGGTCTAAAGTACTTCTTTTTTCCGAAAACCGCTTTGTGTTTTGTTTAACAGGTTGTTGCTTTCCAGGTGGTATTCAAGTCTATTTTTGACCATGGTTTCCATAATTTTGCATAAATTTGACGTGAGTGAGATCGGCCTATATGACTTACTGTCTGATGGGTCTTTACCAGGTTTTGGTATTGGGATAACAATAGATGATTTCCATTTGTTCGGGAGTTGTTTGGTCTTCCAGCTCACATTAATTAGTTTAAAAATTAGTTTCTGAGTGTTGTTTGGTAGGTGCTTTAGGATTGTATACCCTAGTTTGTCTTCGCCGGGGGAACTTTCTTTTGTAGAGTGCAAAGCTTTTCTGTATTCATTGATATTAATGTCTCCGTTAAGGTAGTTTTCTAAATAATCATTTGGGTCATTTTCCAGGATCGTTTCTTGTTTGATTTTTCTGAATTCTCGTTTCAGATTGCTATCGCTACTGTTCGATGCGAATGATTTAGCAAGATATTCTGCCTTTTCAAGATTAGTTCTCTTTGTTTTGTTTAGTACAGGTATTGTGTTAGTTGCTTTCCCTTGAATGCTTTTATTTTATTCCATACTTTCTTGGAGTTAGTTTTCGTATCTATAGTGTTGCAAAAATCTTCCCATCATCTTGATTTGGCCTCTTTGACGCTTTTTTCTGCTATTCCTTTCATGATCACTCTGGAGCCGACTTTTTTCTTTGCCGCGATGTTCTTTCCACACTCTTGGTCCCACCAAGGCATTGGATTGTTGTTGGGCCGCTTATTCGTAACTGGAATATATCTTTGTGCTATGTTTAGAAGTTTGCTGGTTATATTTTCATTGAAAGTCTCTATATCATTACTAAGTATTTCGTCATGTATTAGGCTTTGGCAATCGTTTGGGAAGCTTTCCCAGTCTGCCTTGGAGTATTGGAAGCGTGGGAGAGGGTCTGTCTTTTCAAAATCTGGTTTCATGCTAAATTTAGTTAGGATAGGAAAGTGGTCGCTGTCTAGTGTATTTGGCACAACTGCCCATTCTGATTTAACTGCTAGTTCGGGAGAGACTATTGTTAGGTCAATTGCAGTGAGTTTATCGGTTCGCATATCTATTCTCGTCCCTTCTCCTGAGTTCAGGAATACGAGGTTATTATCATCTAACCATTTTTCTACTGATTTACCCTTATCATCTGACGTGGTGCAGGTTTCGTCCCAGATTGGGTTATGGCTATTATAATCTCCGCAGATTATAATTGGCGAGTCATATTTTTGAGTGATTTTATTAAGTTCTTTTTGTGATATTGTTTTTAGAGATCATAGGTGTGATTTCCTGTGCATTTGGGACAAACAACTTGCGATTTGCAGAAATTTTGAAGATGTCCATACTTTTGACATTTAAAACATCGCTTAGGGGTATCATAAAAAGGTTTCACTGTAATATTGTGTACCCAGAGCCGAATAGTTTCTGGAAGTTTTGTTCCTTTGAATACTAACATAACACTAGTGGTATCGTTCATATTTTTCTGTAATCTTTTAGCGTATATGACATTTTGATCCGAAAGTTTTTGCTTGATATCCTCTAGCTTGATGTTCAGGTCAATTCCATAAATTACTCCTTTGCATTGCTCTCTACGCTGTATGAATTGTTTCATCGAGACAGGTTTATCTGCTAGTAGGTCTAAACGTAGTAATTTGTCGAACTGAGTTTGTGATTTGCAGTGAACTTTCAGATCACCACCCGGGAGTTCAAAGACTTGGTGTACGTCACCAGCACATTTTTTTTAGATCGTTTGCTACCTTGGCCTTTGGGAATTTACATGCTCTCAGTTGAGTTAAACTTTGAATGATGGCGATAAAATTTGCTAGACTCCTTGGGGATTTGGGACAGGGTGCGTGTTTTTTGTGAGGTGGGGTTTGATCAGTGTTGATTTCTGAGAGTTTCCTTTTAGGGGTTTTTACGGTGGATTGGGAGGTTTCCATTGTTGTCCCCCGCCGCAACGCGGCCGGGGACTTTAAAATGGTTCTTGCTTCTATGTTTCCGTGCATGCACGGACATGTCCGTGCAAATACTTCGCAAGCGATAACTTCTAAATGCTTTGTCGGATT
This sequence comes from Hanleya hanleyi, assembly GCA_036873755.1. NCBI lineage: Eukaryota > Metazoa > Mollusca > Polyplacophora > Lepidopleurida > Hanleyidae > Hanleya > Hanleya hanleyi. The sequence continues at coordinate 10,049 of JAVTVY010016248.1, forward strand.
CTTGCGAAATTTGGCATCTGCATTCTTTGCGACAAGACGTCTCTTGGTATTACGTTTCAGCAAGATCCGCATGTAGGTGGCGCCACTGGGGTCTTGCTTCTATGTGTCCGTGCATGCACGGACATGTCCGTGCAAATACTTCGTAAGCAATAACTTCTAAATGCTTTGTCGGATTCCTCCGAAATTTGGCATCTGCATTCTTTGCGACAAGACGTCTATTGGTATTACGTTTCAGCAAGATCCGCCTGTAGGTGGCGCCACTGGGGTCTTGCTTCTATGTGTCCGTGCATGCACGGACATGTCCGTGCAAATACTTCGTAAGCAATAACTTCTAAATGCTTTGTCGGATTCCTCCGAAATTTGGCATCTGCATTCTTTGCGACAAGATGTCTCTTGGTATTTCATTTCAGCAAGATCCGCCTGTAGGTGGCGCCACTGGGTCTTGTTCCAATCTTTAGTGCATGTCCGTGCAAATACTTCGTAAGCGATAACTCCTAAATGCTTTGTCGGATTCCTCCGAAATTTGGCATCTGCATTCTTTGCGACAAGGCGTCTGTTGGTATTACGTTTCAGCAAGATCCGCCTGTAGGTGGCGCCACTGGGTCTTGTTCCAATCTTCTGTGCATGTCCGTGGTTTCCATTCAAATTCTTCACAAGCGATAATTTCCAAATGCTTTGTCTAATAATTAGGCATCCCTAAATGCCTAAATGCATTTGTCATTTGTTCTTCTTTCTTCCGCTTCTCGCTGTTTTAAATTTCATGTCGCTTTAAATGAAGGACACCATTTTCTTAAATTTGCTGTCCAGTCCTTCTATGCCACATCATATGATTTACACTAAAGCTTTTGCAGGAATCATATTTTTTTTCAGAAGTATAATATGAAATAACTGGCAGGGGAATCCCGCAGTACCGAACCTGTGTTAGTTTTGAATTTTGTGTAGTCTTAAATGAAGGACATTTCCTTCAACTTTGCTATGAAATCATTCTATTCCACATCATATGATTTACCCTAAAGCTTTTGCATGAACCTTATTATATTTCAGAAATATAATATGAAATAACTGGCGGGGAAATCCCCGCAGTACCGGACCCCTGTTTTTTAAAATTTCGTGTCGTCTTAAATGAAGGACAACATTTTCTTCAATTTTGTTATCAAATAATTGTATCTCACATCATATGATTTACCCTGAAGCTTCTGCAGGAACCATTTGTGTCCACAGTGTAACTTACTATATTAATTACAACTGAGTTCTTAAAGTTTGGGTGCACACTGTGCATATGATCAATTTCCTGAATTGAATTGAATTCCACCTTGTGGTTTTTCGGACTGTGATAGATGATGGCATGCAGTTGTCAGTGTAGTTGTTTCATGTACAGGGAGCTTTCTATGGCTTTCATGTCAGCACACCTACCACTACCCTCAAGAAGAGCATGTCCCCATCCCCAGGGCGCCGAGCCGCACCCTCTATCTCCCAAACTAGCCCTCGCCCGACCCTCATATATTGTGTTTGAGCATACATGTATCCAATATATCTTGGCAGAAGCTGAAATTTGTGTGTTGTCTGCAATATCCTTCAACTTTGCTATGAAATCATTCTATTCCACATCATATGATTTACCCTAAAGCTTTTGCATGAACCTTATTATATTTCAGAAGTATAATATGAAATAACTGGTGGGGAAATCCCCGCAGTACCGAACCCCTGTTTTTTATGCCCCCCCCCCTCTAACTAGAGGGGGGGCATATAGCGATCGCTTTGTCCGTCCGTCCGAATATCTTGTCCGGGCAATATCTCGGTTAATATTTCATGGACAGGATTGAAACTTGCATGGACTGTGGCCAGTGGCTCGTAGTTGTGCAGCGTAGAGTTTTTTCCGAGTTCCGTTATAATTTTCAAGAGTTATGGCCCTTTTTCTGAAATCTCTGTGAATGGGTCTTGTCCGGGCTGTATCTTGGTTAATGTTGTATGGACAAGTATGAAATTTGCATGATATGTGGTTAGTGACCCACAGTTGTGCAGCGTAAAGTTTCTCCACGTTTCGCTCATATTTTCAAAAGTTATGGCCCTTTGTTCCTGAATTCTTCATGAATCGAGACTTGTCCGGGCTGGATCTCGGTTAATATTGTATGGACAATTATGAAATTTGCAGGATGTGTGGTCAGTGCCCTATAGTTGTGCAGCGTGAAGTTTCTCCACGTTTCGCATATATTTTAAAGAGTTATGACCCTTTTTTCTTCAAATCTTTGTGAATTGGAACTTGTCCGGGCTGGATCTCGGTTAATATTGTATGGACAATTATGAAATTTGCAGGATATATGGTCCGTGCCCTGTAGTTGTGCGGCGTGAAGTTTCTCCACATTTCGCCTATATTTTCAAGAGTTATGGCCCTTTTTCTTCAAATCTTTGTGAATTGGGATTTGTAAGTCTGGATCTCGGTTAATATTAATTATTGTATGAACAAGTATGAAATTTGCATGATATGTGGTCAGTGACCCATAGGTATGCAGCGTGAAGTTACTCTGTTTTTGGTTATATTTTCAAAAGTTATGGCCCTTTGTTTAAACCTAAGTGAATGGGATATATTTATTTGTCCAAGCTGGATCTCAGTCCATAACCGATTTGAACCGGGAAAATGGCTATATTATATGTTACATTCCAAAGCAGACAACATAGGTCCTGAAGTATGAAATTGCCCCAAAAACAGTGAATTGGGTGCAAAATTGTTGTCAGTGTGGTTGTTTCATGTACAGGGAGCTTTCTATGGCTTTCATGTCAGCACACCTACCACTACCCTCAAGAAGAGCATGTCCCCATCCCCAGGGCGCCGAGCCACACCCTCTATCTCCCAAACTAGCCCTCGCCCGACCCTCATATATTGTGGTTGAGCATACATGTATATATCTCCAATATATCTTGGCAGAAGTTGAAATTTGTGTGTTGTCTGCAATATTGGGATAATTGCAACCCCAAAAGATTTCAATTTATCAGGCACAGACCCATGTTTTTGTATTTGGTAAATGGATCCCTTGTCTACATGTATATATTTTTGCTTGGAATTGTTTTTCTTGCCAATCCGCTTCTGGGTGGCGCCACCTTGGGCCAAATTAAATTGCATCTCCAGACAATAACTTTTGAAAACCTTAAGCATTCTTTCCGAATTTGGTGTGGTGGTACCTTGTCTCAAGATCTGGCTTGAGAATGTTTTTCATGTTGATAGGGGAACTACCTGAAAGCTAAGTTAAGTGTTTCCAGACAATAACTTTTAAAAACCTGAACCGATTCATTCCAAATTTGGTGTGTAGGTACCTCGCCTCAATTTCTCGTTTGGCATTTTTTTTCATGCCGACCCACTTATAGATGGTGCCACCTGGGGGTAAATTTAAAATTGTTTCCAGACAATAACTTTTTAATACTTAATAATGAACTTGGTATACATGTACCTTACCTGAAGGTTTCACTTGGTATTGTTTTTCTTGTCGATCTGCTCATAGGTGGCACCACCTGTAGGCCAAGTTAACATTTTCTGTTTCCCATGTCAAGGGATCTTGCTTCAAGATCTCGTTTGGGATTATTTTTTATGCCTATCTGCCTACACATGGTGCTACCTGAGGGCCAAGGTAAAATTGCATTTCCGGACAGTAATTGTTGGACCTTAATGGATTCTTTTAAATTTGGTATGTGGATACCCTCAAGTTATCTTATGGGGCCATGTTAATGATGTTTTTCCCTAAGTTTTACGTTTTTACTTTCTTCACAAATTATGAATGTTTCCTTTACTAAAGATGCAAAAGGCATGCCTCCAATCGTATTCGATCGACTGTATCTAGTTGCATATGCATTCCTTGTGACAAGATGTTGATTGGTATTGCGTTTCAGAAAGATCTGCCTGTAGGTGGCACCATTAGGGTTCTTTCCGCTCTTTTCTGCTGCAAGCAATAACTTTGAAACGCTTTGAAATGTTGCTCGAAATTTGGTTTCCGGGTAATAACTTGAGCACTGCTCATCAAATTCTTCCCAAATTAGGCATGCATATACATTGTACCTTGCCATGAGATGTTGCTTGGGAGTGCGTTATCCGCTTCTGCTCAGAAAGTGACGCCACCTGATGACAAAATCTGAGATTTGTTTTTGGCCAATAACTTGAGAACTGCATGCTCATCGGATTCTTCTCAAATTTAGCATGCATTTACATGTACCATGCCGGGAGATGTTGCATGGCATTGCCTTGCACTCACTTGCACTTACAGGTGGTGCCACCTGGTGGCAAAATCCCAAATTTGTCTCCGGGTAATAACATGACCTAAGATGTCGCTTGAGATTGCATTTCGCCCACTTGCGCCTATAGGTGGCGCCATCAGGTGTTAAAATCAAAATTTGTTTTCAGCTATTAACTTGAGAACTGCTCATCGGAATCTCCTCAAATTTAGCATGCATGATTGCGTTTCGCTCACTTTTACTTACAGGTGGTGCCACTTGGTGGCGAAATACCAGATTTGTTTTCGGGTAATAACTTGGGAACCGCTCGTCAGATTCTTCTTAAATCTGGTATGAATATATCGTGACATATGATGTCGCTTAGGATTGCGTTTCGCCCGCTTGTGCTTACAGGTAGCACCACCTCGTGTCGAATCTAAATTTGATTTCGCTCATCAGGTTTTTCTCCAATTTGGTATGCAGGTACCATGCTATGATATGTCCCTTGAGATTGTATTTCACCTGCTTTTGCATACTGGTGGCGACACCTGGTGGAAAAAACTCTGAAATTTGTTTCTGGCAATAATTTGACAACTGCTCATCGGATTCTTCTCAAATTTGGTATTCATGTGTCATAAGATGTCACTTGGGATTGTGTTTCGCACACTTGTGCATACAAATCTAAATTTGGTTTCCGGGCAATAACCCCGGCTCTTCAGATTCTTCCCAAAGTTTGTATGCTGATACACCATGTCATCAAATGATCCTTGGGATTGCATTTCGCCCACTTGGACCTGGTGGCGACACCTGGTGGCAAATTTAAAATTTGGTTTCCGGACAATAGGTTGAGGATGCATTCAGCTTCTTGTCAAATTTGGTTTTCCTAATATGCCTTGAGATGTCACTTGGGGTCGCTTCTCGGTTACATACATGTAATTTCCATGCTTCATTGCATGGAAGCTAATTTACAGAAGCAAAAAATGTTCAGTCAACCGTTCTAAGTTGATTTTAAAACTTGGGAAGGCAGAATTAAGACCCTCTACATCCAACGCCTATGAAGTATAGCAGTTGCCTCCCTCATGTATATCCCCTCGAGACCAACAATGCTAAAAAATATTGCTGCCATTTCGGCGGGGGACTTGGCATCCTCTGGCTGCTTGTTTGATTTGTTTTTGTTTAGATCAGGACTAGTTATTTGGTGAGGGGTGAATTTAGTGATAGAAAATATTAGTCTAGGTGCAAAAATTGTATTCAAAACTTAGCTCTGGCTGGCTGGTTTCTCCCGCTGTTGTTGTAGTTTAGGTAATCCTGTAACGCCCGGGGAACAAAGACCGCAGAGGAACACAAAGGCTGGGAAAGATAGGCTGGTTTGGCAGAACACAAAAACACGTCCGTTCACTCTGACCGCTTGATCGGTGTGTATTGAGGCGGCTATTTATATAAAAAAAAGAGCTGTGACATCTACTCATAATGCACTGACAGTTTACTCGGACAACCCGTCGAGCGATGACCATCAAGGTGTGAAACAATCTCATCGGACGAGTTCCAGTCATTTCTGTACGTTAAAATCGGATTAAAAACACTATTTTGGAACTAAACCAAACTATAATTTTTGAAATAATTATCCCTCATTACTTGACTTTGATGTCCATTTGAAAAAAAGATATCTCAGTATAAAATTTGAGCGTCAATTGCAAAATTCGAGACTACCTAAGCACCTTTTGCCTTTCGATCGATTTCTGCTATTCTTTTTTTTTCACCTAATAAATATGGAAATGGTTTATTTCTCGAAAAGTTTTCATCTTAGAGACCCGAAATTTGGTGTGATTATTTGATACACTATATACTCCTTAATCGTGTCTCAAAATTTCGATACTTATAATAGTTTGTTTTTAATTTAGCTTCGAAGTTTAACACTGGGAGTTACTCGATTTTATAGAGAAATTTTCCATTCAAAGTCAGTAGAACAAGAACTAGACCAAAATTTTAAACTGAGACACGGATTTCCCGTTGGAGTTGTCTTCTACCAGAAATGATGATGTATGTGACGATAAGTGGAATATTTTATTGGAAATAGCCATTTTAAAAAGAAGGCTCATTTTAGAAATTAATTTGATTAAAATCCAAATATCTTCACAACAAATATGTTTATAGCGAACAAATTTATATATTTGAAATCCTTGATAAATACTCTTTCAACGGATATATACATATTTAGCTGTATAAAGACAAATTCAAGATGGTGTGTAAAATTTTCTGCAGGAGGGCCCTGTATCCTTAACGTTTTGACCTATTGTGGCTGGACCCGTCTGTCCTACTAATCGCTTACGTCAACTCATTCACATTCTTTTGGAGCGTTTTATTCAGCTTTTGGCATCCTATGTAAGAGATGAAATTGATTTCCTCATTCATCTTCCCGATACATTTAAGGATGGAGAAGTTTTCTGTACCCTAGACATCACTCACAAACTTGGACTTGAAGCTGTCAAATTTAAGTTGAATAATCACCCCGAAAAGTTCAATCCCCGTTTCATCCCCTTTTACTATACAGCTATTTCTGGAAAATAATTCATGTTAATTCGGGGATCAATATTACAGTCAGGAAATTGGAACGGCCATGGGCACCAAGTTTGCACCCACTTTTGCGACCTTAATTTTGGGGTATCTGGAACACCAGCTTTACAAAGATATCGATAAGTCACACGGATCAAATCTTACGTTCACGATTGTTTTAAAGGCAAATAGATGTTTGTTTTATTATCTGCGATACAAAGAATGTAGATATTTTGGTTCTGTATAATGCTTTGAATAGTCTCGACCCAGGTATCAATTTCACCATTGGCACCATTACGTGACCGTAATCTTCCCACATTTAATGTCACTAACTACACGTTCAACATCGATTCTAACATATATTGTAATTCCAGAAATGTCGTCTATGTTATGATCCGTTGTGGTTGCAACAAATAATATATAGGTCAATCAGGGGATTTGATTAGGAATAGGTCGCGCGTACATATATAGGCCCAGCCTTCGTTTCTTGCTGGTATCAAAACACATCGATACATCTGCTGGGAATCTTGACATAAAGTTCACAATTTTGCCATTCTTTGAGCTGTCCGGGTATGATAGTAAATTAAGAGAAATGAATTCAATATATATTGATACATGTAACTTCCCAGCCCCTTCTGAATACATACACAACCCATAACCTATGTCGTTTTCCAATACAGTGAACAGACCAGAACAGATGTTTCATTCAGTTTTTCTTGTTCGGATAATCATGAAAGTCGGTAATCCTTTATGTCGTAGTATAAGTTGAATGTCCTTTTTGTTCGTCTGCCATAGGAAAATAAGTATGGGAATTAAATCAATTAATTTCACTATATTATTATCTCTCTTTTATTGCCAGACTTGGGAATATATTGCCAGCCTTGGGAGTCCAAAATAATAATATCCGTGTGTGGGCAACAAACTAATTTTTATCACAATTCTACCATCATTTTTTAGAACATTTTTAATCCGATTGTTCTCTGTAATTATCAGTAATGTTATACCTTGCTTATCAATGTATTAGTTCCGTTTTGTTTTGTTTTGTTATGGATTTGTGTATGTGAGCACCAAGACCACTTAACCAAATGTGGTACCGTGCACATACATGCACATTAAATGAGCCGCGATCGAATTGAATTTAGTATAACGACGCTTTGAAGCAGTGAGACGAGTTAGCAAAGATCTATCAGTTAGCAAAGATCTATCAGTTGGAGTTTTTCCTGACTTTGTTCTAATATCATATTTACCACTCACAAAGACGGTATATATATGAGTGTGTATACAAACACTGTTGTTAGAAACCGTCAATTTGACCGTATGAACGAAAGCCGTGATACAGATTGATCAATAAAGCTTTGAGAAACCGTCAATACGCGGCGTAACCAGTTAGCTACAATCGGACAGCGGAGTTCGTCTCTCTCTATTATAATAGTCTCCTACCCATCTTTCTCTCTCCATATACCGGTAGTTAAGTTGCCTGAATGACTTGACGGTAGCTATCATATATATCAACTGTCGTATTCAGTTGACCTCTGTCTCTCTCTCTCTGTCTCTCTCTTATGTTTCTTTGAATGTATCATCTCTCCATATATAATTAAGTATGCTGTATGCTTGAGGTGATCCGTTGCACGAGATTGTTCCAACGTTGAAGATTAGATTAAAATTACGTATCGATTAAGAATTGATATGTTAACGTTGAATCGAAGATGAATTACTATCGCTGAATTTCTATATTATTTCGATGTTATTTCAACATGGAGATCTATTGGCGAATAGCAGTACCCTAACCATGACGTCGATACATGGTTAGCATAATGGCGGCAAATCTACGCTGATACGCCGGCGTTCAACCGACGTTGCTTCAATGTCGAATTATCAACGTTGCATTGTCATTAGATATAATTTGCGTATGATAGGTCTCTCTTGCTGAGACAGTATTTTATCTGCTGGACAACTGGTACATATTCCTGAAACATCATTTTGTCTGCTCAACGTCAGCTCTCTCTCCCTGAAACACCAACTTTGCAAATTGACGGTAGTTCTTTATGAGAAAGTATTGTTTGTCTGCGGCACGTCAAATACCTTTTCCTGAATCATCATCTTGGCCTGCTGGACGACAGGTCTCTCTTCCAAGGCATGATCTCTTCCTGTTTGGAGTCAGGTTTCTCTGACATGTGTCGCCCGGAAGCACAGTTGTACGTATAATTACCCTGGGATCTAGACGGGGTTTAATTCCCAATTCAATTCCAAGATCATATGATCGTTGTATGATAGAGAGCCCACGTAAATACATGCATTCACTCTTCAATTTATTACGCCTCAGAGTAGTTTGTTTGACGGCTCGACCGATAAAAATTCCCCACACTGACCATGTAAATAGTTCGTAAGCCCCCTCTATAAACATCATAACTGATAATATCATTCTTTAAAAAAAAAAATCAAAATCGAGTCGAATAAACAGCCCATCATCACCTGAATGTGACATTTCATTTTAATTTCAGGACTGTTCCCCATGTTAAGAATCGAGCTAAAAGACAGACTCAGTTAGTGTTGACGGATTCGGAGAGAAAGATTTTTTTGGATGGACACAACGAGTACAGAACCAAAGAACTGAAGAAAAGCATGGAAAACACGGAAATGGCTCCAGCCGGGGTTAACAAAGTGGTAGGCGTCTATTGATCATGTTATAGTTCTCAAACTAAAACCCCAAAGGTCAGTTGGTATGTGAAAGTCCGCTCAGGTGGGATACAAGCACTTTAAACTTAATTGTCTGTCGTGATTTTATTAATATATCTCTATATATTTGTATATTAATCCTATCTGGTTTGAGCTTTTGGGACCTGTCCAGGCCTGGGAGGGGGACAATTAGTTTGTACCCCTCGGGCAGATTCTGCCCGAGCGGTATTGTCGTTGCCTCCGTCGTCTGTCCGTCCGTCCGTCTGTCCGTCTGTCCATCATATCATTGTAAACACATTATCTCAAAAAGTCCTTCACTTACAACAATGAAACTTACAGTTGTTTAATACAGCCAGTACCAGAAGCCTATTGAAAGTCGGTGCCATTGGATGTGTTTTTCAGGAGTTATGCCCCTTTATACATGTCTGGCTGTTTTTATCCTTGTAAACACATTATCTCAAAAAGTCCTTCACTCACAACAATGAAACTTCATACAGTTGTTTAATGCAGCTAGTACCAGAAGCCTATTTAAAGTCGGTGTAATCGGATGTGTTTTTCAGGAGTTATGCCCCTTTATACATGTCTGTTGGTCCATATCCTTGTAAACACATTATCTCGAAAAGTCCTTCACTCACAACAATGAAACTTCATACAGTTGTTTAATACAACCAGTACCAGAAGCCTATTGAAAGTCGGTGCCATTGGATGTGTTTTTCAGGAGTTATGCCCCTTTATACATGTCTGTCTGTTTTTATCCTTGTAAACACATTATCTCAAAAAGTCCTTCACTCACAACAATGAAACTTCATACAGTTGTTTAATACAGCCAGTATCAGAAGCCTATTGAAAGTCGGTGTAATCGGATGTGTTTTTCAGGAGTTCTGCCCCTTTATACATGTCTGTTGGTCCATATCCTTGTAAACACATTATCTCAAAAAGTCCTTCACTCACAACAATGAAACTTCATACAGTTGTTTAATTCAGCCAGTACCAGAAGCCTATTGAAAGTCGGTGCCATGGGATGTGTTTTTCAGGAGTTCACACAAACCTGTGTGGATTGCTGTGAATAGACAGTAATCGTTCGACTACATCTACTATAGGTAATCACTGCTCTATTGCTATATTGTTTTGTCTGTCTATGATCTATATCATACAGGTAAAATTATGCTCACCCCAAATATGTGAGTTGTTGGGGTCAGAAACATTATTTCCACAATTGCTCTGGGCCCGCGGCCCGAGGGGTCCCGATGGCGACAGCCACATGTCTTACCCCTTGAGCTAGGGAGCTGGAATTCATCTCCCTATACCCTTCGGTCAAGCTCTACCAGATAATATTTTCAAACGGGTTATTTGTCGGCTTTTTTGTCAATTTTTTTATATTTGTTTTTATTGATGCAATTTCGCCGCAAAAGTTGCATGGTAAATTAGCAAATGTTACTGTTATGTAAAATAAAATAGTTTTTGCCTACTTTTCCTGGAGGAAAAGCAGCGAATTTTAAGAAAAATGTTGATTTTTTTTATATACAATGTAGCAATGTATGCCCAGTTCACACCAATATGATAAAGTACAAATTACAACACATATAAGGGAAGTGGGAAGAGGTGCCGACATACTGACTGCGTCATATGACTTCACAGAATAGTCTTCTGGTAAACCTATTCTAAAGCACATACCAAGAATCTAACGATTCGTGATATGTGTTGTATCTCAGGTACGCTTTTATTGTACCTGTTCATGTGGCAACTTGGATGATATGACCACACGGCCCCTAGCACCGGCATAAGCGGTATTAGATACAAATCTAGAGAGCTATGATGGAAATGCTCTGACAACTCGTATACTGGTAATTGGTGAGCTGTTTCGCTGTGACAACTCGTACATTGGAGATTGGTGAGCTGTATCGTCGTCAGATGTAAATGACGGCATTTAACACAAAAGACTAGTATGTAAGGCCCGATGTCGACCCAGCATCAACTTCCCACAAATGCCAACATATCTCAAAGGCCAAAAGGTCTGTACAGGGGGCGGGCCTCGGGGACGAAACGTCCACCAGCAGAATCTCGCCATATACAGGAAAAAATTACAACACATATAAGGGAAGTGGGAAGAGGTGCCGACATACTGACTGCGTCACATGACTTCACAGAATAGTCTTCTGGTACCTATTCTAAAGCACATACCAAGAACCTAACGATTCGTGAGATGTGTTGTATCTCAGGTACGCTTTTATTGCACCTTGTTCGCGTGGCAACTTAGATGATATGGACCAATACTTGCCCCTAGCACCGGACAAGCGGTATTAGATACAAATCTAGAGAGCTATGATGGAAATGCTCTGACAACTCGTATACTGGTACTGGTGAGCTGTTTCGCTGGGCTGTGACAACTCGCATGTTGAGATTGGTGAGCTGTATCGTCGTCAGATGTAAATGACGGCAATTAACACAAAAGACTAGTCTGTAAGGCCCGATGTCGACCCAGCATCAACTTCCCACAAATGCCAACATATATCAAAGACCAAAAGGTCTGTACAGGGGGCGGGCCTCGGGGACGAAACGTCCACCAGCAGAATCTCGCCATATACAGGTAAAAAATTACAACACATATAAGGGAAGTGGGAAGAGGTGCCGACATACTGACTGCGTCACATGACTTCACAGAATAGTCTTCTGGTAAACCTATTCTAAAGCACATACCAAGAACCTAACGATTCGTGAGATGTGTTGTATCTCAGGTACGCTTTTATTGTACCTGTTCATGTGGCAACTTAGATGATATGACCACACGGCCCCTAGCACCGGCATAAGCGGTATTAGATACAAATCTAGAGAGCTATGATGGAAATGCTCGGACAACTCGTATACTGGTAATTGGTGAGCTGTTTCGCTGTGACAACTCGTACGTTGGAGATTGGTGAGCTGTATCGTCGTCAGATGTAAATGACGGCAATTAACACAAAAGACTAGTCTGTAAGGCCCGATGTTGACCCAGCATCAACTTCCCACAAATGCCAACATATATCAAAGACCAAAAGGTCTGCACAGGGGGCGGGCCTCGGGGACGAAACGTCCACCAGCAGAATCTCGCCATATACAGGTCCGAGACGAAACAGCATGGGGGTGTCTCTTAAGGCAAAACATTCACGGATGTAAACATCTGACTTCAAAACAACCAGAAGGAGACGAAAATTGTACGAGACATTGCCTGTCGCTCAGTTCTTTCAAATTTGGGCATGTTCGGAGAGGTCATGAGTTAACGAATGCGCCCAGGAAATTTGTATCAGAGATTAGACAATAAATGCCATTATCAAGAACATTTCAGAACTCACTACAAAGCATGGACATGTGGCAACAACCTCGGGGAAAATATTGAATGAAATGAATGATTTCTATGTCGGACTATACTCAAAGGCAACATACGAATATTCTGACTAGAATGATTTATTTCTAATAAAGAACGTATTTCTCAACGCCAATAATTGCCAATGAAAAACTGTTGTGCAAATTCCCTGCTTCTGTTTCGGAATGTTTCCTGGCCTTGCAAATGCAGGAAAACGGAAAGTCTCCAGGTTTTGATGGTTTTCTTGCCGAATTTTGTGAAACATTGTGGGACAATCTGGGTGTTTTTCTTGTTATACCTATGATCCAAGGGTACGAAGGAGGCTCACTTTCGTACTTGAGAAACAGTTTTCCCAAAGATGTGAATAATACGACATGAGATTAAAATTAGCGCCCTATATGAATATCGACTATAAAATAGCTTCTTCCTTCATTGTAAATCAGATAAAAGGGTATTACCGTCTATAAGTGAAACACATAAAAGTGTTTCCAAAAATCACTTATTGAATCATTTGTTGATAGTAGTACACGCGTTGCAGGTTACTAGGCTGGACCATGCTGATTAATTTGAAGTATGGTGCCATCCCCGGTTCACGTAATTATAGACTACAGGAATGTTTTTAAAAATTGTCATATATTTAGTTCTCCGACAAGGTGATATGGGTATCGATTTTTATTACTCAGTTTCAAAGTTGTGACGTCACAGGGGGCCATCTTCAACTGTTAGCTGCAATAAAATGTTTCCCAACCTCTATAGTGATTTTTAACATAGATTTGTTCAAGGCATCTCAGTGGTATGACAGGCGTTCTGTGTGGTATCTTTGGGCAGCTTAGGTATGAAAATTGTCAAAAGATACGGCCTCCGAACAAGTATTACATCAAAGAGTGGTATACATATACCGTCAATATTATAGAGCTTATATTATATATACAGATTCATTTACTTAAATGGGATTTCCAACTTCACAACTAGTGTTTCATCGAAGTTGCATTGAAACAGCTCGTTATTTTTGTATCCTGCGTATAATCATAAACTTGAGCACCAGCTTCAAATTAAAACCAAAAAAGTTTAAAATTCAGCGGATGATTTGTTAAATCATTCAAATTGTTAGAATTATTTTTGAAGAGGATACGTTTCTTGATGTTTATTCATTTATAGAGTAGTGTTTTTCAAATTGCCACAGAAGAAACGCTTAAATGAAAGTAGCTTCATAACTAGGCAGCTCCTTCACTTTTGCAGACATTCTAATTACATCACAGCAAGTAATTCTGAATCCGCTATACGATAATGGATATTGGGTACACGATAACCAAACTTCTTCAACCTGACTAATATTTTTTTCTTCATTTGTTATCCTTCCATTATTTCAGTCTTTTCGTGATTATCTCGAAAATAGCTGATCATTTTTGCCTTACAATCTTCTTGGTGGTTTTGTTACCGGCCCTTTTCATTAAGTTGCGAATGGATAGCATCTGATCTATAGTTATTTTCATGATAATAATTTAATTGCATTTCCTAATTTATATGGTTCAACTTTGGTTAAATTTTACAATTAGACGTGTCATTGACATATTAAATTGGATATAAAGATTTCGAAAAATTTCAAGGGAGAGCTAACCGCTGATGTTCGCACTATAACTTTATATATTTGTGGAGTTCCCATTGATATGGGTTGTATCTATTCATTCGGATATTTCAGTGCGTGAATTTTTACGTTACTGTCGTGGACCTGCTTGACGTCAGATAAAAAACCAGCAATACAAAATATGTGCCAGGCTCGACGACGTTTAGTCTGCTTTGTTTAAGCACATATATAGCTAAACATAAACACTTCCACATGTACTGTTTCATTTGGAAAAATGTATCTGCATTAGCGAGTGTGGCTCTCAAGCTATTCGAACTTTAATAATTAGAAGTGATATTCAAATATAATTAGGCACCCCTAGGGATACATTATGTGTTTGTCAGTTTCTTCTTCTTCTGCTTCTTCCGTTTCTTCTTTTTCCCACTTTTCTTTTCCGTCGGATAACTTTTGAATGCATTTGTAAATCAACATCGAATTTGTGGTGCGTATTGGTCCTGCCTAGGGGAAGACACCTTTATTCAACTGTGAACAATATGGTGAACATGTACATGTATATACATTTCTCTCACAAATGAATTAACAGAGACAGTGTTCTTGCAAAAACATATCAATGCCAAATCTAGGTAGGATGTACAGGTAACAAAACCATGTGATTGTTACCTGGGGATAAAGTTAAAATATAATTTCCAGACAATAATTCCTGAAAAACTGCTTTTGCACGAACCATATTCTATTTCAGAAGTATAATATAAAATAACTGCCGGTGAATCCCCGCAGTACCGAACCCCTGTTAGTTTTAAAATTTCCTGTCGCCTCAAATGATGGACACCATTTCCTTCAATTTTGCTACCAAAACTCATTCTATTCCACATCATATGATTTACCCTAAAGCTTTTGCACGAATCATATTTTATTTCAGAGGTATAATATGAAATAACTGGCGGGGGAGTCCCCGCAGTACCGTACCCCCGTTAGTTTCGAATTTCGTGTCGCCTTAAATGAAAGATACCATTTCCTTCAATTGTGCTGTCATCATTTGTGTCAACACATGTAACTTACTGTATCAATTAAAACTGAGTTCATAAAGTTTGGGTGCACAGTGTGCATATGACCAATTTCCTGGATTGAATTAAACCATGTGGTTTTTCAGACTGACAGATGACGGCATGCAGTTGTCAGTGTGGTTGTTTCATGTGTAGGGAGCTTTCTATGGCCTTAATGTCAGCACACCTACCATTAACCTCAAGGAGAGCGCCGAACCCCACCTTCTATCTCCAAAACTAGCCCTCGCCCGACCCTCATATATTGCGTTTGAGCTTATGTATCCAATATATCTTGGCACAAAGTGAAATTTTTGTGTAGTCTGTAATGTTAGTATAATTCTGCCACCCCTCAGTGAATGCCTACCCCAAAAGGGTTCGTTTTATGAGGTACAGACCCATGTTTTCGAATTTGGTAAATGGATCCCTTGCCTAAAGGTCTTGCATGGAATTATTTTTCGTGCCAATCCGCCTCTAGGTGGGGCCACCTGGGGGCCAAGTCAAAATTGCATTTCTTGACAATAAGTTTTGAAAACCTTAAGGATTCTTCCCAAATTTGGTGAGTCGGTACCTTGCCTGAAGATCGGGTTTGAGATTGTTTTTCGGGTTGATTCGTGTATAGGTGGCGCCAACTGAAGGCGAAGTTAAAAGTGTTTCCAGACAATAACATTGGAAAACCTGGACCGATTTTTTCCAAATTTGGTATTTGGGTACCTCGCCTCAATATCTCGCTTGGCCTTGTTTTTCATGCCAACCCACACATATAGATAGCGCCACCTGGGGGCCAATTTAAAATTGTTTCCGGACAATAACTCTTAAAAACTTGAATGGATTCTTTCCAAGTTTGGTATATGGGTACCTTGCCTGAAGGTCTCGCTTGAGATTGTTTTTCATGTCGTCCTGCTTATAGGTGGCGCCACCTGCATGTTAGAAGGCCGGCCAAGGACACGAAATGTAACTTTTGATAGCATTGATTGTTACGAATGGGTAACCATGCTAAATTATTTCTTTGTGTGCTATGGTTCAAGGTGGGAGGGGATACCACTCGGATTTTGGACGTTAAAGGTCATTTCGGGGTCACTTTTGGGGTTATATAAGGTCAAAATAGTTTTTCCCAACTTAATTTCTATTGTGATCTTTTTTGCCAATGCTATCCATGCTATATTGGTTTTATGTACTATATGGTTTTAGCACAGGTATAGCTAGCTCGTTAATGATTGAAATTGAGGTCATTTTAGGGTCACTTTTCGGGTCAAATGAGGTCAAAATTGCTGTTTTATTTCATACATTTTGTGCTGTTTGTTATTTACTTTTGTATGCAGTATGGTTAAATGTAGGGTGGATACTAAGACAACTTCGGTAATTTGAGGTCATTATCAGGTCATTTCGAAGTCAAATAACATCCAAAGATGGCCAAAAGATGAGCCTTGAAACAATTTAAAACATTTTTGTGTGAAATTCCTTGTAAAGAAATGGGTATCAAATGTGAAGCAGTTCTACTGGGTGAATTTTTAGATATTAGTGTAGGTTAATTTAGTAATTTTTGTTTGTGAATTTTGGTAACATCCATTTTTTTTATAGACTGGACCTTCACGATCAATATATTTGTTGTTCCGGAGGTTTCTTTCCCGAGTTTGAAGTAGATTGAGTTAACCCTTTCTAGCTGGGTGATAGAGGATTCGGAAATTTAGTGCCCTTTTGAACATTCACGGTATCACCAGAATGATTAAAAATCGAGAGCAAAGACTTTACTTACTTTTGGAATATTATATATGGCTAATTTTGAGCCTATTTCTGTAATTCTATTGGTTAACCATCATGCGTTAATTCAAAATGGCCCTCATGTGGGTTCATCCATAAATCGTCCTTTTTCAGGTTATTCGTATAATATTCATTATTCTTAGCCCATTGTGCAAATTAGTTAACCCAAAGGGATCTCCCATCAAGCCTAGTATCTTTTGCCTATTTTGAATCTGTTTGCTTAATTCTCAGCTTAAAATATGACGTTTTAAATCAAAATGGCGGACAGGTGGGGTAATCTGAAAACTACATTTTTCATGCTGCTCGTGTAGTTATTCTTATCTCACTGAGCAAATTTATCAAAACCGAGGGATCCCTATGCATAACTTTTTTATTCCCATTTTGCATTTTCCCATGGCGACAATATGCAGTCATCAGAAAATCACACTTTTGGCCGTTGCCCGTAGGCATTATTCTTAGATCATTATGCAAATTTATCAAACTGTGGGATCTAAAAGCATAGTCCAACAACTTATGCTCTTTTAGAATCCACTTACGTATCCCTAAGATCAAGATTTGATGATCAAATTCAAAATGGTGGCCATATGGGGTCATCTGAAAATCATATTTTTTTCATGTTGCTCGTTTACTTCAAGGTACTATTCTTCGCTAATTGTGCAAATGTATCAAAACAGAGGGATCTCTTAGCATAGACTAACAACTTACACTCATTTTGAATCTATTTGCATATCCCCAAGATCAAAATACGATGTTCAAATTCAATATGGCAGCTGTGTGGGGTTATCTGAATTTCTTGCTTTTCCATGTTGCTCGTGTATATCAAGGCATTGTTCTTCGTTGATTGTGCAAAGGTGATGGTACGATAAGTCGTGATTTTGGCCTATACGTGGTGCGGTTGAAATCGAAAAAATAAAATGTCCTAAAAATACTTAGGTTTTAATGTAACTGCAAGAGAAAATATAAGTACACAATATGTGAAAGTTTTAGTGCGATTGCGTTATGATTATAATTATCAGATGAAACTGAAATCCACAGCTTGTGCTATTTCGTGAAAAAAGGGTCTAAATCGAGTCCTTCAGACACGCATTTAGACGCGAAGGTCCCCTTGGACCAGAACGCCATTTAACCTGGTGTTGTGTGGTAACATTAAATTCCCACTGCTGGAAGATCTTTTTGGTCCAAGGGGTCCTTCATACTAAAAAATGAAAAGATATTCATAACGTTTGAAGTTTTCGTAAGTAAATTAAAGTGACAAAATAGCCTGTTACAGTTGTTCGTATGTCGTGGTGTAGTGGATACGCACGTTGGATCACAAGCGCCTCGAAATTTTCTTTTACCGAGTACGAATCCCAGGAGGGCAGCATGTGTGACGTCGACAAGTTATTTCAATCTTTCTCATTTTTGTAAAAAAAACAATTGTATTCAGTATATCTGAAATAAGATTTTAGGCCATGATTATTGACCAATTAAATGTAAAATAAATATTTTTTACCGATGACACGATACCGTGTGGACATAACGGGCCAGTCAAACGTTGAAATCGAACGATCAGTCCCTACCTGTTACAACGGCAATATATTCGCCTAAATTGTGTACTTATGCTGCAATATGTGCATGAACAATCGACTGCAACGTGGTGAAATAATAACGCCTTGGTACCGAACATATGTGAAGCTATCATGGTTCACCGTAACATTCAGTCCGTTGATTGACAGTTGGCGCCGCCGACAAGTTGTACATTGCATTGTGATTGACAGCTGGAGAGAAGAAATGTACATTCCTATGAGTCCGCTGGCTGTGGGCAAAAACCGCGCCTTACAATACCATCTCCTTTATCAAAACCGAACGGTCCCATATCATAACCAGATACCTTTTGCCCATTTTGAATCTATTTGCTTAGTCGTCAGATTAAAAATGTTAGTTAAATTCAAAATGGCGACCATAAGGATCATCTGGAAATTCTTCTCTTTTCATATTACTGTTAGAATATTTTTATTCTAGGTACAAACTTGTTTAAATTGAGCAGAATAACGCCATAGCTTATTAAATTGTGCCTATTTTTATTCTGTTGGCATAATCTTCAGCTGAGAATACAATTATTAAATTCAAAATGGTGACCACATGGGTTCATCTGAGACTCATATTCTCATTTTTCTCTTATAATTCAAGGTATTGTGATTACATGGAGCTGAAAGTAGCAATTTCTCAAAGCCAAGCCCCGTCATTTATGGGTCATGGGTCATGGGTCATTTATGGGTCTAGTTCGGCTCTATTCGTACAAT
Source organism: Hanleya hanleyi (assembly GCA_036873755.1). Taxonomy (NCBI): domain Eukaryota; kingdom Metazoa; phylum Mollusca; class Polyplacophora; order Lepidopleurida; family Hanleyidae; genus Hanleya; species Hanleya hanleyi. The sequence goes on from JAVTVY010016248.1 coordinate 29,483, forward strand.
CATCAGCTAGAAAAATAATCATCGACAGACAATATAATGGTTACATAATGATTATTATGCCTACCTTAAACCATACACTACATACAACTAATCTCGTCTGTCTACCCATTCGTAAAGATTAGTATTGTAGATATTAGTTTATAACCGATTTATACCCATTTTTGACCTGATTTACCAAAAAGTTACCCTAAAATGGTCTTAATTTGAATAATTAACGTGTTATCTATGACTAATTTGAAACTTACACTACATACTACTGACTCAATTTGGATACTCATTTGTAACAATTAGTACTGTGAATATTAATTTATAACAGGTTTTCACAAAATTTTGACCTCATTTGACTCAAATATGACCCTAAGGTGGCCTTAATTCTAATAACTAACGTGTTATCGATGACTACATCCAACCCTACACTACATTCAACTGATTCAACTGGACTACTCAATCGTAACAATTAGTACTGTGCATAGAACCGATTTTCATAAATTTTGACCTTATTGGACCCAAAAGTGACCCTAAATGACCTTAATTATGATAATAAACGTGTTATCTATGACTACCTGGCACTCTACACTACTTGCAACTAATTCAGCTTGGATACTCATTGGCAACAAACAATGCGGTGGATGTTAATTTATAACCGATTTTTATCCATTTTTTTACCTTATTTGACCCAAAGAGCGAGCCCAAAATGACCTTAATTGACCAAAATCAGGGTGGTATCTCCTCCTACCTTGATCCTTACCACTCAAAGAACTAATTTAGCATGGGTACCCATTTGTAACAAAAAATGTCATCGAAAGTTTTTAAAGGCGTTTTTTGAGGTCTTTGGTCGGCCGACTATGTGGGCCAAGTTAACATTTTGGTAAAACCGAACAGATTCAATTTTCTATTTCCAATGTCAAGGGATCTTGCATCAAGGTCTCGGTTAGGATTGTTTTCCATGCCTGTCTGCCTAAAAGACAAGTGGACAGCCGAATCTGCTTATGACTTCATTCACAATTACATGAGCACATGTAACTGCTGACTGATCAGGTACAGGGAAAATTTCCACCCAATTAGTAAAATAGTCGGTTACTATTAGGATGTATTTGTTCCCTCTTTCCGTTTCTGTGAAAGGTCCTAAAATATCCGTTGCTAGGCGATCTAGAGGAGCTCCTACTCGCATATCGCCAAGTGGTGCTCTGGGAGAATGTGTTAGAGCTTTATTAGCTGCACAGGTATCACATTTTCGTATCCACTTATCCACATCTTCTCTAAGTTTCAGCCAATAAAATCTCTGTAAAACTTTTTCACGAGTTTTCTTTCGTCCCAAATGTCCTGAGATGACGGAATTGTGCATTTGTGTTAGCACATGTTCTCTCAGACTCTGAGGAACTAAATACTGCCAGTGACTTCCTGTTGCGTCTTTACGAGTAAACCTTTTGAACAAGACCCCGTCTTTAACTTCAAGGCTGTCCCAACAGTTGACATAGTGCCTAGTGGCAGGACTTGAAGAACACACTTCAGATCCAGAGGGACGTTCACCACCCTCAAACCACTTCAACACTGGCCCAATGTCTGAATCATCTAACTGTTTTTACGTAAGGTTGACATTGCATAACCTTGTATCCAGGGTGTTTCGCCAGCTTTGCGATTTACTGCTGAAGGAACTGAGCCTTTACTGTGCTCAGTAAGGTAAGTATTCAACAAATGTTTGCTGCTATCAGGTGGTTTTTCCGTGCTATCCTTAATCACCTTGACCTCTAGGTTCCGACATGACTGGTCACCGCCATATATCATGTGCCCAATCTCAAGGTCTTCCATGGTGATCATGTCAAGAAATAATAGCACAAACCACTTGGTTGCTGTAAGTACATTTTTTGTCATTCTTTGTAGAAAGTTAACAGAATTGGCATCTGCAGGCAATTTTTCTGGTGAGTTTACTCTCCGTATCTCATTTTGAGTATTGAAATTCTCTGCCAGAGTACTCTGCATTTCCACGCCTCTTTTCTGACACTTTGTACAAGGACCACATTTCAAAATCCCATCTTGAAATGTATCGTCATTAACAGGATTGGGATATCGAGACATAGCATCGGCATTCTGATGCCGATTTCCGGGTCTATGTTCGATGTCAAAATTGAACGCTGACAGCGTCTCAATCCATCTTGCAATTCTGTTCTTCGGTTCCTTAAGGCTAAATAACCACTTCAAGGCAGCGTGATCTGTTCTTACGAGAAACTTCCTTCCCAGAAGATAGTGACGGAAATACTCTGTGAAATATTTCACAGCTAGTAGTTCTCGATCTGTCACACAGTAGTTTCGTTCTGCTTTATTCAAGGTACGACTAGCATATGATATAACTCGCTTTCTGCCATCCTGGATTTGAGACAACACGGATCCTATACTGACGTCACAAGCATCAGTATCTAGGATAAACTGACAATCATCTTTTGGGTATCCCATGATGTTCGAGCCAGTTAATGTTGTTTTCAACCATTTAAATGCCTCCTCGCATTTAGAAGTCCATTGGAAGGGTTTTTCTTTTTTTGTCAATTCAGTCAAAGGATGTACCATCTTTGAAAAGTCTCGTATCCACCGACGATAATAACTTCCTAGTCCCAGTATACCCCTAACTTGGGTAACATTGGTTGGAGTAGGCCAGTCTATTAACTTTTGCACATTATCAGGATTCGGTTTGACACCTTCACCAGAAACAATGTGGCCAAGGAATTCAACTTCTTTCTTCATCAAATGACATTTTGATGGTTTAAGTTTGAGGTTGGCAAGTTTGATTTTCTCTAGAACTTCACGTAATCTCTGTACGTGTTCTTCGAAAGTGCGACTGAATATTACAACGTCATCCAGGTAAATGAGCATGAGACAGGTGACCCATTGTAGTCCAGACAAGGCCAGTTCTATACATCTTTGAAAGGTCGCAGGCGCGTTGCAAAGCCCAAACGGCATGGTCAAGTGCTCAAATAACCCATATTTTACCACAAATGCAGTCTTAGGTATGTCTTCCTTTTTGATAGGAACTTGGTTGTATGCTGAAGTAAGATCAAGCGTGGAAAACCACGTTGCTCCTTCTATAGCATCAAGACAATCTTGAACTCTGGGTAATGGAAATGCATCTTTCTTCGTTACCGAATTCAATCGTCTGAAGTCACAGCATGGCCTTACTTTACCATTTTTCTTTCGTACTAGCACGATAGGTGAAGCCCATGGTGAAGTTGAGGGTCTAATAGATCCCTGTTTTTGAAGGTTTTCTAAAGCCTTTTTATCTTCACCAGCAAATGCTAAAGGTATACGTCTGGGAGGCTGTTTGATGGGCTTGGCATCACCAGTTTCAATGGCATGTTCCACCAAATGTGTAAGCCCTAAATCGTATTCATCTTTTGAGAATACGTCTCCATAGTCTTTCAACATGTCTGCAACAACGTCTTGTTTGCCAGAATCCAACTGATCCACAGTCTCTTCATAGAGATCTGTAAGATGCATTGGAATGTCTGATTTCTTACTCCCCATTCTGGAAGAATCAGACATCTTACGTGCGGTGTTGGATTTGGGATATGTCAGTTGAATTCGACGAATAGAGTCAAAATTATTTTTATCAGACTCATTTTCTGTATCCATTATCACGGAGATATCAGAGCCTACTGATTCTGCAAAGCCAAGACACGTATTCCTCTTGATATCTGTTGGACCATGGAAAGGGTTAATAACCCTGATCATTATATTGGAACTCTCTCCGGGTTTAATGATACATGGTGCAACTAAAAGAGAATATTTCTCCGTAAATTGTGTTGATCCTTCAATCACCATGTCCATTTTGACGTCATTATCCTCATTTATGGTTGCATCAATGATGGCTTCACTCATCCCTGGGATATTAACATCATGAGCCGCAAATACTCTTCTGAGCTTAGGCTGCGGGATCTGTTTAAGGGGTATGATGACCTTACCCAGAATCATTTTCCCTTCACTCAGGAGTATGTCGGCAGGTCCATTTGGCCCTTTTTGAAGAATGTCCGTTCCTAAAAGTATTTCATCTTCAATATCAGCAATGGCCAGTTCCTCTTTTAATTTCAAAGCTCCTAAGAAAACATCAAAGGTAGCTTTACCCCTATATGTCATGGCTCTCCCATCGGCGCAAGAAATTATTTTCTTCCCTGATTGTTTAATTTCAGGACGCTGAAAATAAGGTATTCTCGATAATACCTTTTCAGACACAATTGTCTTCGTGGCGCCGGTATCTACGGTATAAGTAACTTCTATACCATTCAGAGCTCCCTGGATATATACCCCCTCGTATCTCGGAATTTCCCGTCTGATAGACTGAGAGAAATTTTCCGAAATATTATAAGACATATCCCCCCGTTTTGGAGATACCAGTATATTACTTTGGCCATTGACATATGGGACCGACTCCTGGCCTACTGAGGCGATCCCGTGGAGTTTGTTGGCTGATTTGCGTTGCTGTTATTAGCTTGCAAATTCATGGCCATATTTCCACTGGAATTTCCGGAACGAGGAACGAAGGGCTGGGCCTTGATATTTAATGGTCTTCTAAGCTGATTTTGAGTACAATTCCGTGCATAATGCGAACCTCCGCACACAAAACAACCACTAAAATTGGCTGTTTGATATCTTGGATTGTCATTAATTTTCATTGCGAAGTTATCATGCTGCGAAGGATTCCCTTTAGGAAAATTTGATCTGCCGTTGCTATGGTTACCATAAGAACGCTGTTCAATTTTCTGAATGCGCTCTGTTAGAGTTCCCATCATTTCCTTCATTTCGTCTTTCAGACCCTGAATCTGAGTGACTGTTTCTTCTGACTTTGTTTTATTTTCTGGTTTCTTTTTATTACTGGTACCGTTGCCGCATTTTTGTACACTAGATTTCCCATTTTGGAATTTATTTGGAGAGGTTGTGTGTATATTTTCTGTCTGAGTTATAAAACCGTCATCCTGAGTTTTGTCTTTCATGAAGCGTGTAGGTCTCTTTTGACGTCTTTCGGGATCATTTACATTGCTGCGTCTGTTTGTTTCAACGAAGTTTACTACTTCGTAAACTGCTTCATCAATATCCCGCGGCTCCTTCACGTATTCTACGTGGAAACGTGCGTTTTCATCATAGAGTCCATCCAAAAAGCGTCGGAGTAAATCTTCCTTCCTGGTTGTATGATCTCTGTTGGCATAAGCCTTATCATACAGTCGTTTTAATTCGGCTGCATAATCCTCTACTTTTTCAGCACCCTTTTGATTTCGATTACTGAAAACCGCTCCAAATGTTTTCGGAGTTTCCACTCTCCTAAAACGATGCCCCAATTCATCTATGAGTGAATTGTAGTTCCCTCGAATTGTACGGGATAACTGGCCATAAACAAATTCACCCGCCCTGCCTTGAAGACGTGGTAAAATTTCTGCCAATTTTTCCTCTTTAGACCATCCTTTTAATTTTGCGACATCTCTGAAGCGATTGAACCAAATTTCCCATTTCTCTGCTCCAGTGAAAGAAGGAAGTTTAGCGCTAGATTGTCTTGACACACCTAGCCATTTACTTTCCAAATTACTCACCGTTGTTTTACTGTCATCAGAGTCATCACTACTAGAGTTACTTTCTGATAGATTTCCAATTTCCCTTCGTTCCGTACGAAAATTTGGTCTCGTTCTATTTCTACTACGTGATTTAGTCCGGGAAACTGGTCTTTCGGTGTTTGTGTGAGAATTAGATAACTCAACTGGACTATTTACTGGGGGTGGACCTACTTCTTTGTGATGTGTTCCAATAGCAGTTATTGCTTCTTTCATAACTCCTTTAATCAAAGAAGCTACTTCCTGCATAGAACCTCGAATTACATCTCCGACAACGTCAGAAATTTCTTTCCGTAAATCTCCGGTAAATTTATTTGCAGGAATTGTGTCCCCAGTCATCATAGAATTAAAACTATGAAAAGTAGGCGCATTTGTCTGTACATCGGCATTCATGTCTGGGTTACTAGGTACGTAAATACAGGATTCTGTTGTACCCTGTGCCTGTAATTCAGGTCTTACATCATCACCTGTAAATTCAGCTTCACTAGCAGTGGTATCATCTGCTGATAATATACCTGCATTAATTCTTGTCCCACGTCGACTTTTTCGGGGTGTTTTAAAATTTTCCATATTTTCCATATATCAGTCTCCGGGATATACGTACCTGTAGGCAGGACTCGTATCTCAGGATTCAGAATATATAGAATCCCACTTCTGACACCAAATGTAACGGTCAACCTGTATTACGATTCTGTAATACACCGCTGATCGGTCAGGATGGCGATTTACTTATTAAGTCAATCGCCTAAATTTAATCAGTTCTGACACCACCGGAATTTATCCGGGAATTAATCAAATTCGTCTTCAACTAGTTAATAATGAAAATAACAAGAAGTTATTAATGATCAATTCAAACATCAATGAAGATTTATTTAGAAACTCTCACGAAATATTTCTACAAACAGGTAAGTTCAAATACTCTGAATGTTTACAGGATTTATTGTATTTCAGTATCGCATCATGGAAATTTGCTACTCATATCATAACCTTTCCAACTGATTCCTGTATTAAATAAACTGAATCTTTCCCGGGTTTCGTTTGTTGTTTTATTGTGTTTTATTCCTGATTCAATTCTCCAACATGTATCTCGTTTGAGTTTCCTTTAATATCTGGCTGGTCCAAGGGAGATTACTCGTGTTGGTAAAATGCAATTTTTACAACCGTCACTTGTTAAATGACGTCCTTCCATTATGGTTGTTTCAGGAGTAATCACTTGTGCTTTGTTTATTCAACATGGCAGGGGCTGTGCATTTCCTTGTTATTTAATTCACTTTAATACCTTGTTAAATCCAGTTGAAATGATTTCTGGAATTTTATTGAAGGTAAGTATATTTCTGTTGTGCCGTATACAGTGGTCCTACATGTATTTACATGTTAATTTTCTTGTATCATTTTCCCCTTGTACTGGTTCAATCATCTGTGTTATTTGAAATAAATAATACTGGTAAAATCAGACCGTCTCCTGTTTTATTTAAGGACAATGCTTAAAACCAGTCTGCATGTTTGGATATACCGTTATGCAAGTATTAGGTCAAGCCCTTTCCGTAGTTTAAAATGGGAGGTATTTCCTGTAGAATATTTCGTAGCCTCAGCTCGTTATTTATCCACGGGCAATGCTTAAAGCAATGTTATAATGCTAAGCCCTTCCCGTATCAAAATCGAGGGGATTATGGATCGTTTAGATCTATAATGAATATCTTCAGTCGTTGCCTCAGCTCGATTAGTCTTATGGTCAATTCCATTGTGACGGGCGCTACATTCAGAGTATATTCCTGGTATTGTAATATGCCAGATTTGCACACTACTGCGCCAATATAACTAACAGTCTTCAAACAGTTAAAGATCATGTAGGAGTGTAAAGTAATATAAAAAATTTGAAAGAATGTGATTGACCAATCAAAATCACAGACAATTTGCATAACGTGACGGGCGCTACAGGGATTTCCCTCCATTTGTGCGGTTAGTATGGAAACTTCCAAATCCCTGTGATTTCTCAAATGATTTTAACTTCTTGTCAGTATGGCATAGTAAGGTACTGAGTACTGATTCTTTGTTGAAGAACAGTTTGCCCCATCTCTTATTATCTGCTAACATGAATTTGAAAATTCCAGTGTGACGGGCGCTACATATTTTGTGACGGGCGCTACACCCTCTGAAACAGAATGAGCTAGGTCCTATAAATCCTATAATAAGACAATGACAACTTGATGGTTAAGTGTCCAATTGTTTATTTCAATATTCTCTGAAATATTCACCAAGAATAAGACACATTATGCCGTCATTCCAATTGATTTAATGTGCTATTTCATCAAGCAACAAAAATGATCTTCATGACATGCTGTATCCAGGTGATATGGCAGATGACACACCTTTCTTACCAACATTAATTTTCTTTGAAAAATCCTGATAAAGAAAGATCCAGTTCGAAGGTTAGAACTTACACTGGGGAGGGCCATAATGCAGTAATATAAAGATGATGGCACCCCCAGGCCTGGTAGCTAGGGTTAAGACCGGATCCCACCTGTAGCTTATTCTGTTGGAAGCACTGAATTGCAGAGTTTACTCTTGATGTCCTTGTCAGAAAGAGTTCGATGCACACCTTCACGACATCTTTGAAAGAATTAAGAAAGGAGTTTTGACTGTGTGAAAATATTTGTTGGGGCAGTTCATCATGTAAAGATCTTCAAACCGGGGACACCATGTGCAATACAGCTTGTCAGGTAGCTTTTCCAGGTTCAACAAAGGTTCCCTGCATGTACTCATCTATTGTGTTTCCCTTACGTGACGAATAGGCCATTTGGCACTGCCACTTCAACACCATATGATAATGAGCTAACATGTGACCAAAAACTTGAGTGTATATTGGTTGAAGTGAAAACCAATCATCAAAATGAGCTGTGACTGCATCAAAATCCAAAGATGAAATGGCCATGCAGTATAAAGCTCGCAACCAGGAAATCACTGATGGCAATTATATATGGGCCAATAATATTAATATCTCTACGTCTAGTCGGGCATGCATCACTCATGACAGTGGCTTCATGCCTGATAAACAATGTTGCAATTTTGAGTGCAACTGGTTCAGCTGAATGCTAGGGCCTCATGTACTAAATGTGACGGGCGCTACATCAGAGGCTGTAGCGCCCGTCACAATGAAATCTGTAACGCCTGTATTAATATCTCTACGTCTAGTCAGGCATGCATCACTCATGACAGTGGCTTCATGCCTGATAAACAATGTTGCAATTTTGAGTGCAACTGGTTCAGCTGAATGCTAGGGCCACATGTACTAAATGTGACAGGCGCTACATCAGAGGCTGTAGCGCCCGTCACGATGAAATCTGTAGCGCCCGTCACGCTAATTAGCTTGGTTAATTAGTAACTGCTAAAATTAAATCTGGCTAATATAGTTGGTACTCGAGCACTAATAGAAGAAAAGGGATTCATGTTATTTTATGGGCCTTTATTTTATCAGCACATTAAAAATTAGTAGAATATTGTGACGGGCGCTACAACACGACAGTAACGTTTATTATTGGACATACGATTTAATAAAAATATCCAGTGCCTGTTCTGACGACAAATATCAGAGCAAGAGGTGGCTGTTTAACCGAATATTGCAAACAATTAAGATTAAATGCATTTATGTACAAATTTCCACAAAAAAACAGTTATACAGTAAAAAATCCTTATCAGGCTAAATTATTTCAGTAGATGTAGGTGGCGCCACCTGGCCCATGGGCGATTGAATGCATATTTCCTGACTTGTTTCTGAAAGCACGGAGCATATACTACATATATGTATATAGGTTATTATAAAATGTCCAATTAAAAAATTGCCACTTTGGTTTAATTTTACGTGGAATTGACCTTATTCACGGGCAATGCCTGGCGATGTTTTCACCAAACCCTTCCCGTGTCTAAGATCGAGTGGTTAATATCTTTCACCAGTATTTATATTTCAATCCTTAACTGTTAATCCAAATTTGCTGGCTAAGTTATCAGCATTATTCACTCCAATATGCTGGCTTATGTTATCAACATTATCCTTCCTAATATTTGACTGGTGCACTCCAACAATTACCTTTCCGGCTGACTCGGCTCGCACCAAGTGACGAGTACACGCAGAACTGCGTATTTATAGGCAGCAGACAGAACAAAAGAGCGCCCTCTAGCGTCGATGAAGTTACCCCGAAACCAGGAATCTCAGGAAAGCTTTACTCTAATTTACAAGGTTAATCATGCATTAATTTGATTGAGATAAATCAATAATTACTCTAAGAATATTATATAATCGTCAAATATTAACAAATAAGCTTCAAGATGAATCTAAAAGTATTAGATTTTGGTTTGAAGAATATTGTCGCTGACGTCATCAGAACAAACATGGCGGACATCGGCAAGTGTCCTGCCTGAAAAATAGTGGTAAAACATCAATCTTGATCAAACTACCGAGAATGAAGTATTGACAACTACTGGATCACATTCCAAGACAATTATTTAATTGACCCAGGTAGGTATTTATATATCGAATAGCAGTAATATTGTCAAAACGCAATTTCCCGACCTCGACACGCGCAACAACAACATTTCGGGATGTGCAACTTTACTCAAAAGTTCGTACAAATACCAAATTAATATTTATCCCTTTTGCGTGGATAACATCAGAGGGAATTTTGGCATTCTTAGTAAAACATATTTACACAAATGGTATCAAGACAGACTTGTCAGGTGATGAGGATAATATAACTATCATACATAACATGAAATCCTCACACTATAGTACAGCCAAAATTTAATTTCTTGAATTCTACCCACAAAATATCCAAGATTTATGCTGTAAACTCATTTAAGAGTGACGTAGAGTCAATGGACGTTTGGGATGGCATTAGATTCCTTTTGGTTCATGATGTCATATTTTAGATATATAAAAAATTCATACTAGCATGTGTACAAAAAGCCAAAAATAGTCGAAGCAATATTTCAAACGTCCGTTGACGCTGTTGAAAATCACTTTTGATTCTGAGCGTTAACAATACAAAACTTGGATATTTGTTTTAAGACAAGTTTTTTTGTGTGTGTGTAGGATTAACGAAATTAAATTTACTAACATAACACTTGAGAGAGTTTTTCGTATGTTAACGTAACTACTCCTTTATATTTCACAAATTCTCTGTTTTTCTTTCAGCGTGCAATTCTGTCTCGTCTGGACCTGGAAGTTATTATGAATACAGCACATCATCATGCCGCTGCCATTTTGGATTCGCATTTCCCCAATATCACAATTGCGTGTGTTCCTGTACGGGTAAGCGAAGGAATGTTAATAGACTGGGCCAAATTTGAAAATATGTGACTTGTGTTACGTAATTTTGATCTCTAATTCCAAGAATTCTGGCAGTCTGGTAAACAGGAAAAATGGTGAAACCAGCACAGCCTTTTAACATATTACGGTATTTAATTTCCCGCATAACACCGCCATTTACAGGACAAATTACATCAACAACAATCAACATATTCACAATTATTTCATGATTAGAAAATTAGGAATTTAAACTACTGTAGCGCCACTAATTATTTCATAATTACAGTCATACTTATCGTGCACAGTTGGGGCCCAGCATCGTGGTTAACATCTCACACCGAATTTCCATTCCGCCCGAAACGCGTCACGCGAACCGGTTTTAACAGCAGGAACAGCGGTCACCATTGTCAATGTCAATCACAACACATGTACGCCGTACATGTACATGCTTTGCTGAATACCACGCACAGTGTCACACAGAACTTCCATAAAGCCGGAGCTCTCCACAGTGCTTTTACATCCAGTTACAGAGGAACATAGACATTCACAGACGAAGTACAAGACATTGTAAATACCTCTCTGGCCAGAGACAAGTGGCAAACACAACTGTTACATCTGGCTGCCGGCAGAAAACTAAACTTTCGTCCACCGTTTCACCACTGTCCAGCCGCCTTGCCCAATAATCTGATTAAGGGGTCAACCCCAATTTACGGGTCAGCCTACGGGGACATCTCAAAGTTACAACTACGTAACACACCCCCTCTTGAAGAAAGAAAGTTCGCTATTGGGGAACTTTCGTTTATTAACAGATTTGATTTTCACATGTTGGCTAATTAGCCCTGGACAAAGCATCCGCAATCACATTGTCCGTGCCGCGAACATGGCGAATGTCAAGGTTATACTCTTGTAGAGACAAACTCCACCTCAGAAGCTTTTGATTCTTGTTCTTCATTTTCTGGAGAAAAACAAGAGGATTGTGATCCGTATACACCACGATTGGGTACAGAGTGGTATTGAGATATACATCAAAATGTTGCAGGGCAAGCAGCAAAGCAAGAGTTTCCTTTTCCACTGTGGAATAATTCCTCTGATGTTTATCAAACTTTCTAGAAAAGTAACACACAGGATGGTCTATTCCATGGTCATCCTCTTGTAGCATGACGGTACCCGCACCTACATCACTCGCGTCCACCGCGAGTTTAAACTGTTGGAAAAAGTCTGGAGCCGCGAGCACGGGGTCATTTAACAAGATGGCCTTCAGCTTCTCGAATGCCTGTTGGCACTCGCTAGTCCAGGTATACAAGACTTTCTTTCCCAGCAAATCGGTCAGAGGAGAGGCAATGGCTGAAAAGTTCCGGCAAAACTTTCTATAATAGCCGGCCATTCCCAGAAACCGCATCAGTTCTTTCTTGTTACTGGGAATTGGAAATTTCACAATAGCCTCTACCTTAGCTAAGACCGGTTTCACCTGTCCCTGACCTACTACATGTCCTAAGAACACTACACGAGCCTTGCCGAACTCACACTTTGCAAGATTCACAGTTAATTTGGCCTTAGATAACCTATCCAGAAATACACGTATTCTGAGCATGTGCTGCTTCCATGTTTCACTATGAATAACAATATCATGAATATAGGCTTCACAACCTTCTAGGTCTGCTACTACGCCATTTACCAGGCGCTGGAACGTGGCGGGCGAGTTTTTCATACCAAAAGGCATGACTTTGTATTGATACAGAGAATCTGGGGTTACAAATGCGGAGATCTCCTTAGCCCTATCAGTGAGTGGAACCTGCCAATAACCCTTTAAGAGGTCAAATTTGGTGACATATTTTGCAGAACCAATTTTGTCGATACAGTCATCAATCCTAGGTATAGGATAAGAATCAGACCGTGAAACACTATTGACACGGCGATAATCTGTGACGAAACGCCAGCTTGAATCTGGCTTTGGAACTAGCAAACATGGAGAACTCCACTCACTGTGGCTAAGTTCTATGATGTCATTTTGTAACATGTAACTCACTTCTTCGCGAAGCTGTTTCAACTTCACAGGGTTCATGCGATACGCATGTTGTTTTATTGGAGCAGCTTCGCCCACCTCTACGTCATGGTACACTAAGTCAGTTCTATTAGGTACATCCGGAAACAAATGAGCATATTCATGAATTAGACTAGACAATTCCTCTTGCTCTACTGGTGACAAATGATCTAACTTCTTGTCTAAGTGAAGTAATACATCAGAGTTTTGCAACTTTGGGGTACATTCAAGTTTATCATCCAACAAACCATCAGAACTTCCAACACTCACACTACCCTCCTGAGTTTCACTCTGCACAGTTGCCAAACTACATACAGATTTTCCAAACTCTACTCTCTCGTGATATTCTTTCATCATGTTTACATGACACAACTGTTTCTGTTTCCGACGACCAGGAGTTTCAACAATGTAATCAACTTCCCCAACCTTACTTTGAACAATGTAAGGGCCGAAAAAACGAGCTGATAATGGACGTCCAGGAATGGGAAGCAGAACCAACACCTTATCGCCTGCCTTAAAGCACCGGGGTTTAGCCCCCTTATCATAAGAAGCCTTCATTTTGCCTTGTGTAACTTTCAAATGCTTCCTAGCTACCTCACAAGCTTTAATCAATCTTCCTCTAAACGTAGATACATACTCTAAGAGGTTAACTTCCACTTCCTCAGACAACCACTTTTCCTTCAAAAGTTTCAATGGCCCACGCACAGTGTGGCCAAATACCAACTCGAAAGGACTAAATCCCAAAGACGCCTGCACAGACTCCCTCGCCGCAAAGAGCAACATGTGAACACCTTCATCCCAGTCCTTTTCACAGTCAAAGCAATAAGTCTTAATCATGTTTTTTAATGTTTGATGAAACCTCTCTAGAGCCCCCTGAGACTGTGGGTGGTATGCACTTGAGTTATATTGCTTAATCCCTAACTGGAACATCACTTGCTGAAAAATTCCAGACAAGAAGTTTGATCCTTGATCAGACTGGATGGACTTCGGTAGACCAACAAAGGTAAAAAACTTCACTAGTGCTTTTACAATGATAGGGGCAGTTATCCTCCTCAACGGAATAGCCTCTGGGAACCGTGTCGAAGTACACATAATCGTGAGCAGGTATTGATTACCCGACCTCGTTTTTGGCAAAGGGCCTACACAATCGACAATAACCCTACTAAATGGTTCATGAAAAGCTGGTATAGGCTGTAAAGGGGCCACAGGGATCTTTTGATTTGGCTTACCAACTACCTGACATGTATGACAGGTTTTGCAATATTTCTCCACATCACGCCTTAAACGTGACCAATAAAAATGCTGCAATATCTTCTTATAGGTCTTATTCACTCCTAAGTGACCAGCAAGAGGAGTCTCGTGTGCCAAACTCAAAATTTCTTGCCTATATACCTTAGGCACAACTATCTGATACACAACCTGCCAGACTTCATCAGCAGGAGCATCTCTAGGTCTCCATTTCCTCATCAAAACTCCACCCCTAAAAAAATAGCACTCTGGCACTTTAGCTGCCTCTTCCTCACTAAGAGCCTTTTCAAACAACAAGGAGAGCTCTAAATCACTCCCCTGTTCAACAACTAGACTTTTCCTGGTAATAGCAGAATCACATGACACTTCAACTTGAGCAACAGGCAACAGGCTCTTGTTCAGCTCATTCTCATCTAAATGTGCCAAAAAGGTGTTTTCCACATCCACATGTAAATTGGAATCTTCCTGAATTTTCGAATCACTCTCCCCAGTTGCCTTACTAACCATAGACCGTGTTACGGCACAAACAGGGAATATTTCAGGAAGTTCCTCCTCCAACTTACAATTACCTTCTCCACTAACACAAGGCTCAATTATCATACGTGGATCAGCTAACACTCTACTACCAGCTAAGTCATTTCCCAAAAGTAAGGTTATACCTTCAATGGGCAGGGTAGGTCTAACACCAACAGTAACAGGACCCACTACAAAATCAGACTCCAAATGCACAACATGCAGTGGTACACTAATAAATCCTAACTCTACCCCTTGTATCAACACACTTTCACCTGCCGAGGACTGCTCGGACAATGGAAGAACCCCTTCCAGCAACAAGGTCTGTGAGGCACCAGTATCTCTTAATATTTCCACAGGTTTTAAGGTACCTTCACCACCTAAGGACACAAAACCTTCTGAAATGAATGGTTTGTACTCATCCATAATGTTGTCTGCCTTTGCTCTTATATGTTCACTACCCAACAATTTATCACCAACCTGCGATGGCAATTTGACAGTGGCAAGGGCGTTATTTGAAAACTTACTCTTTTCTTTTCTCTGAAGAGACCAACAAAGAGACATAGGATGTCCTCTCTTTTTACAGTAGCTGCACACAGCATTACTACTTCCAGACTTCCTTCTGAAGTCAGATGAAAAATGAGACTTAGTTTTAGCTAAATCATTTTTCTCATGCACACCCTTAAACTTGTCACTAACTGCATCACTATGCACAAAATTTCGGCTTTGAGCAGGCTTTCCTTGACTCTCTTTTGTAAACACACCTCTACCAAAGGAAATCTTATGTGTCAGAGCATAATCATCAGCCATAATTGCTGCATTTCCTAAATTCTCTACTTTCTGCTCATCCAAGTGAGTTTTTACATCACTATTAATACACCCCTTAAACTCTTCTAACAGAATTAACTGCTTAAGTTTTTCAAAATCTTCACCTACCTCCTTAGATGTACACCACCTATCAAACAAATTCTCTTTTTCTCTAGCAAACTCAACATGAGTTTGATCTTTCTGCTTTGATGAGTTTCGAAACTTTTGCCTATATGCTTCTGGTACCAATTCATAAGCCTGTAAAATATGTTTTTTCACAGTGGCATATACTGCACTTTCTGCTACCGGCAAAGCTGAATATATTTCTTGTGCTTTTCCTTTAAGCACACTCTGAAGCAATATAGTCCAAACATCCTCAGGCCACTTTAAACTTCCAGCAACTTTCTCAAAGTGCATGAAATATTTATCAACCTCACTCTCCTGAAATGGAGGTACTAAACGAACATGCTTACTTGCATCAAATGCAACACTGATTTGAGGTCTAACACCCTGAGCTTGCTGTACTTCCAACTCTTTCATTCTAACCTGTGTTTCTAGTTCTTTAATCTTAAATTCCAACTCCTTTTGTACCTCAGACTCCCTTATTTCCTTTTGATAATCCAACTCTAACTTCCTTATTTCCAATGCACTCGCACCAGTAGTCTTGTACTCCACTGAACTCAAAGCTGAAGCTGGCAAAATCTCATTTTGAACTAAAAATTCCAAAACTGATTTCTTTATTTCATACTTTTTCATTCCTGGCTTCACACTAATAATTTTGAAATATTTAGCCACCTCCAAAAGCTCAGATTTTCTCAAGCTGTTGATATCCTCTAGAGTGGGCTTCTTAGCGAACTTTCCTACTTCAAAAACCATGTTTGGTTGCACCCGTAAATCCACAATAAATATACTGGCTATAAACTTTCACACGAAATAATCCAAAAATAGGCTAGAAATATTCTGGAAAGAATCCTGGCAAGCTCGCCAGTTTCCTGTTACGTAATTTTGATCTCTAATTCCAAGAATTCTGCCAGTCTGGTAAACAGGAAAAAGGGTGAAACCAGCACAGCCTTTTAACATATTACGGTATTTAATTTCCCGCATAACACTGCCATTTACAGGACAAATTACATCAACAACAATCAACATATTCACAATTATTTCATGATTAGAAAATTAGGAATTTAAACTACTGTGGCGCCACTAATTATTTCATAATTACAGTCATACTTATCGTGCACAGTTGGGGCCCAGCATCGTGGTTAACATCTCACACCGAATTTCCATTCCGCCCGAAACGCGTCACGCGAACCGGTTTTAACAGCAGGAATAGAGGTCAGGAACCATTGTCAATGTCAATCACAACACATGTACGCCGTACGGTACATGTACATGCTTTGCTGAATACCACGCACAGTGTAGCACAGAACTTCCATAAAGCCGGAGCTCTCCAAAGTGAATTACCACTCAGTTACAAAGGAACATAGACATTCACAGACGAAGCACAAGACATTGCCACTTGTCTCTGGCCAGAGACGTATTTTCAAACACAACTGTTACATCTGGCTGCCGGCAGAAAACTAAACTTTCGTCCACCGTTTCACCACTGTCCAGCCGCTTTGCGCAATAATCTGATTAGGGGGTCAACCCCAATTTACGGATCAGCCTACGGGGACATCTCAAAGTTACAACTACGTAACACTTGAAAAAATACCTGTGGTAGCTTGTGCCCAAAGTTAGGAACTATAATCGTTCAACAATTTGGATATGCTGAAATCAGAAAAAATAGTGCTTAGCTGCATTTGAGATCATTTGCATCAAGATTTGAAAAAAGACAAAAGGAAAACGATCTGCACCAATATGATAGAGCAACATTCACAGTTGCGACAAATTAAGTAAATTACATGGAAGGAATCTAACGAACTTACCACGCGGAGACACATGTGACGTAAACCAGCGTCGACTGACGTTTGAAATTGGGCTTTCGTCCGGTTTTGGCTCTTTCGTATAAATTTTAGCATGGATATTTCAGTATATCTAAACTATGATACTTTCAATCAAACAATAATATTCGATGTAATATCACGACAGATAAGGTGACTTTGAAAACAAATTACAATCGTTTGATTGAAGGTGTGATATATTAGATATATTAAAAAAATCCATGCTAAATTGTATATGAAAAAGCCAAAAACAGAATAAAGCCCATTGTTAAAGAAGCAACGAAAAGGAGAAGTGCCACTTACATAGAAACAAAAAATTCCTTCATATGTTACGATATATATAGTACAGCCAAAATTTAATTTCTTGAATTCTACGCACAAAATATCCAAGATTTATGCTGTTAACTCATTTAAGAGTGACGTAGAGTCAATGGACGTTTGGGATGGCATTAGATTCCTTTTGGTTCATGATGTCATATTTTAGATATATTTAAAAATCATGCTAGCATGTGTACAAAAAGCCAAAAATAGTCGAAGCCATATTTCAAACGTCCGTTGACGCTGTTGCACATCACGTTTGATTCTGAGCGTTAACAGTAAAAACTTGGATATTTGTTTTAAGAAAAGTTTTTTGTGTGTGTAGGATTAACGAAATTAAATTTACTAACATAACACTTGAGAGAGTTTTTCGTATGTTAACGTAACTACTCCTTTATATTTCACAAATTCTCTGTTTTTCTTTCAGCGTGCAATTCTGTCTCGTCTGGATCTGGAAGTTATTATGAATACAGCACATCATCATGCCGCTGCCATTCTGGATTCGCATTTCCCCAATATCCCAATTGCGTGTGTTCCTGTACGGGTAAGCGAAGGAATGTTAATAGACTGGGCCAAATTTGAAAATAAATTTTATATTGGACAGATCTATTAAATGATTTAAAAAATTTTCACACCCAATTGCCGAATTTTTTCGTATATTTCATAATGTCAATGATTATTGGTCGATCCAGTTTCTGCACTTCTCTCCATGTGAGCACATTAATAGTTAGTCGTCCTAGGCACACCAAACTTGCAGGGCACATCCATATGCTCGTGACCCTGAACCCTGTTGAATCTGGATTCGATTGGGTGAAAACTTCTAGCTCATGACGCAATATTTAAATGTTTCTATTCAACCAGTTCCCTGCTTATCCCTGTAAATAAGGCTCGAAGAGTTCTTCGGACTGTCCCTGCATGTGGACCAAGTTAACATTTTGGTAAAACCGGACAAATTCAGTTTTCTATTTTCAATGTCAAGGGATCTTGCATCAAGGTCTCGGTTAGGATTGTTTTCCATGCCTGTCTGCCTAAAAGTGGAGCCACCTGTGGGCCGAGGTAAAATTGCATTTCCCGACAGGAACTGTTGAAGACCTGAACGGATTCTTTACAATTTGGTATGTGGGTACCTTCCCTTAAGTTATTTTTTGGGGATATTTTTGTCTATAGGTGGCACCACAGGGGCCATGTTAAAATTGTTTTTCCTGAGTTTTACGTTTTTACTCTCTTCAAAAATAATGAATGTTTCCTTTAGATTCCTTTTGGTTCATTATGCCATATTTTAGATATATAAAAAATCCATGATAGCATGAGTACAAAAAGTAAAAAATAGACGAAGCCATATTTCAAACGTTTGATTCTGAGCGTTAACAAATTAACTTTACTAACATAACACTTGAGGGAGTTTTTCGTATGTTAACGTAACTACTCCTTTATATTTCACAAATTCTCTGATTTTCTTTCATCGTGCGATTTTGTCTCGTGTGGATCTGGCAGTTTTGAATACAGCACATCACTGTGCAGATGCGATTCTGAATTCACATTTCCCCAATATCACAATTGCGTGTATTCATGTACGGGCAAGTGAACGAATGTTTATAGACTGGGCCAGATTTGAAAATACGTGCCTTGAAAAGACACATGTGGTAGCTCATGTCAAAAGTTAGGAATTATTATAGTTCAACAATTTGAATATGCTGAAATAAGAAAAAATAGTGCTTAGCTCTGCATTTGAGATAATTTGCATCAAGATTTGAAAAAAGACAAAAGGAAAACGATCTACACCAATATTATAAAGCAACATGCACATGTGGCGACAAATTAAGTAAATTACAAGGGCGGAATCTAACGAAATTGGCACAATAACCAGATGGAATACCCGGACATTATAAACTTCATCGACCTGGGGGTTATTTTCCGTAATGCTCTGAAACGAAAAGAAACACTACAAATATCGTACTCCTATAACATTTCAGATGACATCCTCAAAACAATTATCTCCATCTTTCCTAAATTCCATACATTATACATTTTCACTATATCAGTTCAAGTTCCATCTAAAATCTATATGATATTAATATATGCGATTAATTATATATTAATATATGTGCAATTGCACACCGAGGTGCGCAATTGCACGGACGCGAGTGTTTATACAGCTTGAATCCCGAAGTCGAGGGTGGTAACTGGGCTAGGCTTTGGTGTAAGACCTCCCATTGAAAAGGTAATATCCCAGACAAAAGACTGACAATACAACTTGCAGCAGATCCTTTGTCAATTATATTTCGTGAGTCTTACACCAAATCGTTGCCGGTAACTGACTCACACAATGACTGTATTATTCAACACGAGAGATTCATTTTTCTACAATCACCCGATTGACAATGGACTTTGCATGTGTGAAGGTGTTCCAAATTGAAGAGCACGGCTGTGAAGATAATCAGAATAAATGTTGACGATATCATCTTGAACAAAATATTGGAAAAAAGAAGCAGTTTTGTTATGATTATACTATTATCATAAGTTTACGATAAATCAATACTGTTGACAGATGTATAAATAGTTCTTTTTTTGCATTTATCATTTAATATTTGCAGTAAATGATATTCCCTGTTAAATTTCGTAGACAGAAGGGTACGATAAATTGAGGCAGTTTTAATCTTAGTATTATTGGGCTGTATTGTGAGCTTCGTGACCTCTGTGTACAATGCACTGCCGCAAGTGTTTTACACGTTGAAAACCCAGGTCAAGGTTAATAACTATCTTGTTCAGCTGATGTGACGGTGTATACTTCGGTTTTGGTATTACATGAAGGACGACCTGGTGACGAAAACTTCCACAACCCGTTTGACTGGTCCGTAACTCTCACGTTACCGTTACAACGATTTGTAACAAAAACATATATATAATTGATATATACGTGTTACAATCTACATTACGTGGCACGCATCTGAAGCAAAATATGCTGACATACAAATTACATATCCCTATGTCCATATGCATGATATCATACCAGGCCCATAATTAACGGAATGCCTGACAGAAATTCACGTTTACCGGTACACATTTCACTTGTACCGACACATATATATACGGCAGTAAATTAATGCATTGCCATACACAGACGCGTCACATTTTGACTGCTTAGTCTGCAATCAACGCTCAGCAGGAGACAACCAAAGATTAGCCCTACATTTACGACAGTCCCTGTTATAATGTATGTATAGCAGAATACGCAACAGGGCTAGAGTGATTTATTTATGGACGTACGAAAAAAAATATTGCTACTTCTCTCGCTGTGTGATGCGAAATTCTAATGTATTACTGTGTACTATTATTGTATACCCTACGTGGATGGGTTGTATAAATGGAGAGAAATGTTCACTTTCAACACAGGAGCCGCCGGACATGTCCTCTTGAACTCGAGAAGCATGGGGACAACTCTTGTTCTTCCCGTCTTCGCACAGGCGTCCTGTGAAACTATCCAGGGATGTATTGATTACAATTATGTAGGACGAGTGCGAGGCAGGGTGTTCTTGTAAAGATCAACCCCGTTTTCTGTCATCAGGTGGGGTGTTCTTGTGAAAGTACACCTGAGTACATGCAAAATCCATTGTCAACCGGGTGCTTCCAGAAAAAGAATCCCTCGTGTTGCACAATAAAGCTAGTGTGTAACCGTAAATAAGGCTCGAAGGGTTCGTCGGACTGTCCCTGTCTAGATTCAGGATCACATGGAGAATACCTCTCCCAATGGTATACGGCACAGGTCCTGCATGGAAGATTATGGCCGGTTAGAATATATACTCACGAATTATACCCAACACACTGACAGATACCACGATATAAAAGTGGTCAACAATAACAACTTCATAATATCCATCAGATCAAATGACAGCAGTCAGTCCATGAAAGCTAAATAGCACATGGTAGCCATTTCAGTTCAACGAGCACAGAGCCGTGAGCCATTTTAGCCGTGAACTGGAAAAACCATGTAGGAATCGGTTGTATGGATATTAGCATATACACTGAGAGCTTACGCTGACTTAGAATATCATGATTGACTGGAAATTGAGATGGAAATATACAAAACGCGCGTTTTACCGGTATATTTATTGACCGTTATGTAATTACAAGCGTCTAGTCCGTCATTCATAATCCAGCCGTCGTCCATTAGAGAATATCCGCGTCCATAATCCAAAGACCTATTCCATTTTCCATATAACAGTATTAGCATCAAATTCAAAAAGACAATCATAGTATACATAAACATAGGCTTGTTTCCTGCAAGAGAGAAGCGGTTGAAAGTTGAAAGGGTGTGTAGTCCTATGACATGTTTATGGCTTTGCGCCCATTGAACTGGATGACTGTCACCCATACTATTTTTTTCGTGCAATGAGTTAATTTTTCGGCGTTTTTGATATATTGCAGTTACCATTGACAAGTTTGCATCATACATATCTGTTATTGTGTTTGTTATACTTCGTGAGTATATATATTCGAATTGGCCAGTTTCAATCGTGCGGAAATCAGAACTGTAAGATGTCTTCGCTTGCGAAATGTATAATGCGGCAGTCTCAAGAAGTCTTCGTGCCTTTATATATAGAGGTAAAAGCGGGAACTGGTTGAATAGAATATAACAAGTATGGCGTTCTGAGTTGAGAATAATAACGGACCTCCTCGCATGAAATGACCCGATGGGTATTTTGCCGTTAACTAGAAAGGCGAATGAGATTGCCATACTATTTTTAGTTCACTTTTTATGGGTGTTGTTCAGCTTTAAACACCACCACACGTATTCACGTGTAACACTATTGTACAATACAAATGTTGCCGTCTGACCACAACATTGCAAGACCAGGCCAAAACGTTGTCACAACTTCCCTGTCACGTCAATGAAAAGACAGCCGGTTCCGGTAACGCCGTTGTCTTTGTTTATTGTGCATGGGCTCGAAAACACTTGTGGATTTTATAGATCTAGTTCAGCTTGAAAGCGGTTTGGTATATTTCATGTTTTCCGTACGTTCGGAATGTACTCAACATCAACAATGATGTGTCGGGTATGAGGAAATATGAAATCTACCGTAAAGAACGGCTTCTAAAACTTATTAACTCTTTCTGGACTGGGATAAGGACGACTTTTTGGGCGAATTCTCACGCAGAGTCTACTTTACACTGTGTAAGATAAAATTTCTTATCCGCGATATATTGGAGACTCTGGACAAATTTATTCAGGATTGTATGTTAATTCGTAGTTGAATTAAATCAACTTATGATTCATTCATATTATTAATACGCGAGGGTCTCTCCCTTTTGGCTTAAACTTCTATATTTAGATGTATCGAATCACTATCTTACTATTAGCAGTTAGTGGTTGTTCTCTTGCATTGGGATTTTTCATTTCATTGGGTAATTTTTCTTTACCCAATGGCCGAACTTTTTCGTATATTTCATGGTGTCAATGATTATTGTTCGATCCAGTTTCTGCACTTCTCTCCATATAAGCACATTAATAGTTAGTCGTCCAGATTATTGAACATTATTCTTTATCATCCTATTAAGAATACAATAGCCATGCATGATTTCATACACAGAAAAAAATCCTTTTCAAAATGTTTTCCATGCTGTCTGGCAATTATATGTATATTGGCAACATAGGAGTAATTATAGTCTTCACCATTCTGAATTATGAACTCGAAATAATAGTTCGTCGAATGCCACATCCAACGGCTATTCGTGGTCTATTACAACATTTGCCAGCCAATTATAGCAAAAAAGGTTTTTGTGACCAGCACCGACATTCATCTGTTTAAAAAAAGTAGACATATGGCACTTATCTGATATATTTTATAAAGAAAAACAACAACAAATCGGACCCGACAGTTCCAAGAAAAGAGGTATATCTACTGCAACTGCCTGCTGAAAAACATTATGCTTTTACATAACATCCTATTCATTTGATATTTGAATGCGGAATATGCTCTTGGTGTGATTTCGTCTCTAAGTACAGGCATAGATATACTCTGTTCAAAAATGGGTACTATTTGTTTGAAAGTTAAAATGCCGTTATGTGAGAAGGGTGTGCCGAACTAATCTACCACATCTAACCTTGTTGGCAAGAAGCAAGCACCAAAAATGGCATACCAAGCTCTGACTGTAGCACTCGTCTACGCGTTTCCATATTATTTATGCAAATCAAATATTTAAATATTTATGTGTATGCACTTATTACCCCTCGGCCAAAATTTGGCCGAAGGTTATTGTCGTCGTCATGTACGCCCGTCCATCTGTTGTAGCGTCCGTCTGTCCGTCACACCTTTCTCGTTACCAAGATATCTTTAGAACGACTTACCCTAGGCACACCTAACTGGCAGTGCACATCCATATGCTCGTGCCCCTGAACCCTGTTGAATCTGGATCCGATTGGGTGGAAACTTTGGCAGCCATCTTTAATTTACGCGAAACCGTCACAGTTTTCTCGTTACCAAGATATCTTTAGAATGACTAACCCTAGGCGCACCAAACTTGCAGTGCACATCCATATGCTCGTGTCCCAGAACCGTATTGCATCTGTACCCGATTGGGTGGAAACTTTGGCGACCATCTTTAATTTATGCGAACCATTAATCTTATGTATCTCAAATACGATTTCGCTGTTCAGTGTGAAACTTGGTATACATCATCGATGCATAGAGAAATTTAAAGGAATGACCGAACGAGTTTCCCTGTTTGAGTGAAATACTTGGTCATCTTTAATTTATGCAAAATCTTTAATGATACCATTGTATGTTCTATACGAAACTTAGGATACAGCATCGATGTATCAAGAGACTTGCAATGAATAACCACATTAGTTCCTCTGAATGGCGGGAAGGATGGGCGGCTATCTTTAATTTATGCAAAATCATTATTGATATCTACCTCTGATACCGTGCTCGATGCAAAATTTGGTACACATCATCGATGCATCAAGAGACTTACGATGATGACAGAACTGGGTTCTCTGATTGGGCAATCTTGGCCACCATTTTTAATTTATTCAAAATCATTATTTATCTATATCTGATACGGTTTTAGTGCTTCATATGAAACTATGAAACATCGATATATATCAAGAAACGTACAATTAATGACAACTAGTTTCTCTGATTAGGTGGAAAACTTCTGACACTCTGATACTGTTCAAGTGTTTGATGCAAGACTTTGTATACATCATCAATACCGTACATCAAGAGACTAAAAACAAATGACAGAACAGTTTGATCTGATTGAATGGAAACCTCGCCAGCCATTTTTAATTTATGTAAACCCATTGATGATCTATATATCTTTGATACTGTTCAAGTGTTTAGTATGATATTTGGTATACATCATCGATCCATCAACAGACGAGTTATGACTGCCGGTTTCTCTGATTGAACGGAAACCAGAGACCATTTCTAATTGCAATTTTTTTGATAATCTGTATATTTGTCACTTGACTACTTAGTGCTCCTGATGTCTTCAAAGTAGTACGGTTCAAATTGAATACATTATGAATGGCTAGCGCCTAGAGCCGAGAAGCTTCGTATCACACATTACGAACGTTTTATATTACAGGGTTAGATAGATTTATTGAATGAACTTTTCATCAAACAGACATAGACGAATGCATAGCCTCTCCTTGTGGTGGTAATTCAGACTGTAGGAATAGCCAGGGCAGTTACAGTTGTGAGTGTTACCCTGGGTACAGTAGCCCATCTGGAGATGGGGCTAACTGCAAAGGTAAATATGCGGTCGAAAGGAAATCTAAATCAAGGAGCTTCAAGGACTAGTTCAATGAGAGTCAACATCGTGTACTTTCCACATTAGCTATTCGCATAAGTTTAGAACACATGTCGGATTGTCAAAGGTTAGGTCATTGAGCGCAACTTCTACAAACAAATTTTTAACGCAAAGCCAAGAAGTCTGGATTTGCTAACTTCGCGTAGAGCTAAAAAGTTCGGTAGATCGAGGCAGCCAACTCTCCTCCACTTTCTGTCATATCCTTCGCGGCAATAGACCTTGAACCTGATGACATCATTGGGCTGCATTGTGGAAATACGTAAAGTATAAATCCGCCATATTTGGTGGACTGCGCAGGTGCATGGATGCACACCACCTCATCGGATAGAATGAAGGATAAAACGTCACAAGATTTCAGGACTATTCCAAATCGATGAAGGATAAGGTCTGGAACGGTTACCTCTTATCGAACTTGCATTTGAAACGTTGAATAACTTTTAGACAATTTGTAAGGGTTGAATGGCCCAATAAGCATGATTGTTTTTATAACACTGAACAGCAGAGGTAACATAAAATGAGCAGGCAAACAAACTGACTTACATGCTCAGTTCAACTCAATGGATAGCAAATAAGCAAAACATTTAGCAATTGATGTTGCACTTGACATACATTGTATATATTGGTTGGACAGATCTATTAAATGAACTTTTTCATCAAACAGACAAAGACGAATGCTCAAACTCTCCTTGTGGTGGTAATTCAGTCTGTACGAACGAGCAAGGGAGTTACAGTTGTGAGTGTTCCCCAGGATACAGTAGTCCATCTGACAATGGGACTAACTGCACAGGTAAATATTTGGACTTATAGAAATTTAAAACATCTCCCTATTTCATTAGGGCCCTCGAATACGTTAAATCTACCGCTTCACGTATTAGCTCAATGGCCGTGCACTTTTCAAGTTAGCTATTTGCATGGTGCTAGTAAACGTGCTGGGGTGCAAAAGGCCTGGTCACTCGCCAGCCCCTCACTCAGGTACTCTCGACAAACGTACACTGATGGATCAAACTGAAATGTGCTTCTCTTGTACACGGTCAAATTAGTATAGCTTCAAAACTTATAAAACTTTTCCATGCTGTCTTAAATAAATATTCATTTGTCATGTTCGAGAGCCTTTTTCATAAAAAGAACTGGGAAAACATGTCGAAGCAAAACAACCTAGGGTAGGCCATCGCCAAGTAGCATGATGTCATATGTTGCAGCTCTGTAGTCCAGCGAGTAGGCAGGATATACACCGAGGCGTCGCCTCTTTTCCCTGACACACCCAGGTCGGGTTGAGATTTGGGCCTTGAAAATCCCATCTTCATTTTATCAAGCCAATTCCTACGTTCCCGCTTCGAACTTCCCTTGATATATCTGGCCCCCTACAATGTTCAAAGAACTTATAAATAGACACCAGACGTCACTGACCTCGAAAAAATTTGAACTTCGAAATGTGTCGTAGAAAGCCTTATTGATTGATTGACTTTTTTAGTGGGTTAATACAAACACCATATTAGGAAGAACGACGCCGCTACTTGAGGATGATGTCACTCCACACACAATCGGTGTGTAATTTCTGATTGGTTCGTCGAACGTTCGTAGGTGAAATTTACACGTCGAATTTTGAACACCGAAGGGGGTCAGATGAATCAAGGCAGGTTCGAAGTGATAACGTAGAAATTGGCTGGATAAAATGAAGATGTGAAAACCCAAGTTCCATTGTTTTTGAAGATATCCACTGCATCAGATCTAATTACGTTCCTTTCACTTGAATATATTTATGTTCAAGTTATCCATATGTCAGTGAAAACCAATTGTGAATGATTTATTATATATAAATCCTGTGGATTTGACATCAAAATTTTGGAAACATGATGTACAGATGTGATGTGGCTGTA
Source organism: Hanleya hanleyi (assembly GCA_036873755.1). Classification (NCBI taxonomy): domain Eukaryota; kingdom Metazoa; phylum Mollusca; class Polyplacophora; order Lepidopleurida; family Hanleyidae; genus Hanleya; species Hanleya hanleyi. The sequence continues at coordinate 56,935 of JAVTVY010016248.1, forward strand.
AACGAACCTGTATATGGTTGTTGCACTGATCAGTACAGTCTATATTATTATACAACACTTACATATCGATAATACGATTGGCTCGCAGCTGTACACGTGAAATATGACGTTTTCGTTTATTATACCTCATACCAAAATTGTTTATTTTCATTGGTTGAAAATCTATTACATAGTATATAATAATTTCCGATTGTCCATGGTGTGTGCACCAGGCCCTGCGACAGTGGTAAGGGTTTATGGCAATATCTCACGGCTGAGGTAATGTCCAACAATCTTAATTATGCTGAACAGCTGTGTTTCGCACAGGCAAAATACTCAAGTTTGAAATCGTTACCACGCGGAGTCACATGTGACGTAAACCAGCGTCGATTGACGTTTGAAATTGGACTTTAGTCTAGTTTTGGCCCTTTCGTACAAAGAAGATGGTACGATAAGGCGGCATTTTGGCCTATAATGGTGCGGTTGAAATATAAAAAAACAAATGTCCTAAAAATAATTGTGTTTTAATGTAACTACAAGAGCAAATATATGTACGCAATATGTAAAAATTCTAGCTCGCATGTGTTATGATTATAGTTATGGCATGAAATCCACAGCATGTGCTATTTCGAAAGAAAAGAGTCTAAATCGAGTTATTTAAACATACATTTAGAGAAGAAGGACTTTTTACCTGGTGGTGTGCGGTGGGATTATATCTCCACGGCTGAAAAATCGTTTTCGTCCAAGGTGTCCTTCGTGTCTAAATGTGTGTTTAAATGACTCGATTTGGATCCTTTTCTCGCGAAATATGCTGTGGATTTCAAATTCACGTCATAACTAAAATCATAACGCAATTGAGCTAGAACTTTCACATATTGTGTACATATATTTTCTCTTTCCGTTAAATTAAAACATAGTTATCTTTGGGACATATAATTTTTTCGATGTCAACCGCACCACGTATAGGCCAAATTGCTGCCTTATCGTACCATCTCCTTTTAGCATGAATATTTCAGTATATCTAAACTATGACACTTTGACTCAAACAATAATATTCGATGTAATATCACGACAGATATGGTGACCTTGAAAAGATTAGAATCGTTTGATTCAAGGTGTCATATATTAGATATATTAAAAAATCCATGCTAAAATGTATACGAAAAAGCCAATAAAAGAATAAAGCCCATTGTTAAAGAAGCAACGAAAAGGAGAAGTGGCGCTTACAAAGAAACAAAAACCTCCTTCAGAAGTTACGATATATACAGTACAGCCAAAATTTTATTTCTTAAATTCTGCGCTCAAAATATCCAAGTTGTATAGTGTAAACTCAGTTAAAAGTGACGTTAACTAGGGTCAATGGACGTTTGGAATGGCATTAGATTCCTTTTGGTTCATTATGCCATATTTTAGATATATAAAAAATCCATGATTCTCCTGTACCCTTACGCAATAACACATTCAACAACACATATATTTGGAATTGTCATGCGGTGCTAGCCGTGTTATTCGTTATTTTTGTTCACAAATCTCATTACCGTTTTACATCATTCTTTTCATAACATCAACCATGTTCAATCATAATAAAACAATTCAGTGTACATCATGGTAAATATTAGCAGGGTCTTTTACTCAAATGTAAAATACCGCTTTCATGCGGTTATCACAGATCACATTACTCTATACATCTTTCATTCCACGACACCAACCATGTTCAATCACATTCTCAATGGAAATAATCCAAGGCCCAATTTTAATACCAAACAGGCTATTTTGCCAACCAAGTATTCTAACGGCTCTTCAGCTCATCAGGTATTCTAATGGCTCTTCAGCTCACCAAGTATTCTAATGGCTCTTCAGCTCACCAAGTATTCTAATGGCTCTTCAGCTCACCAAGTATTCTAATGGCTCTTCAGCTCAACAAGTATTCTAATGGCTCTTCAGCTCACCAAGTATTCTAATGGCTCTTCAGCTCACCATTCAGATCACTCAGTATTCTAATGGCTCTTCAGCGCATCTAGCTATGCATATTAAAAATTGCATAATTCAATATTATAGTAAAGTCATATTACTAGAATTAGTACATCCACGTATCCTATTGACGGACAATATTTACAACCGCTTTGTACACCGAGTATTCTAAGGGCTCTTCAGCCTCAAAAAGCATAATATATACGATCGCTATATGTTCATTCAAAATGAAAAGTTCTTCGAACAACATTACAAGAGCTGTTTGCTCACAAGTCGATTTTTTCAAATGCATTAGACAAAACCTGTATAATACCGCTTTCAAAAAGGCACAAATGCAGGTAAAATGACAAAAGCATATGGCCTCATTGATATGGACAAGTCAATACATCTAGCATATTCTAATGACCAGCCAACTAAGCATATTCAATATTGCATAAGTCAATATTATATTAAAATCGTATTACTAGCATCAGTATATTACCGTATGCTATTGGCAAACGAAAACATACAAGCTCTTTATGAGTCATCAAGTATTCTAAGGCTCTTCAGCCTCAAAAAGCATAATATCACATACGATGGGTATAAGCGCATTTAAAATGAAAAGTGCATCGAACAGTACAAATACTGTTTTCAGTTCACTCCGGTGGTTTTCTACCAAATAAAACCTGTATAACAACACTTCCAAAATAGGGAAAATGCAGGAAAAAGTATTTTAATGGCTCTACAGCCCATCCAAATATGCATATTCAATATTGCATAATTCAATATTTTATCAAACTCTATAGCTTAGCTATATGCGCATATCTTTTTGATGGATATGTACAACTGCAAAATGGGCCATCAAGTAATCTAAGGCCCTTCAGGCTCAAAGAAATAATATCATATACGATCGGTATAATCTCATTCAAAATAAAAAGTGCTACGAACAGTGATACAAGTACTATTCATTCACAGTCGTTTTACTTAAACGCACCAAACAAAGCATGTATAATACCACCTTCAAAATGAGCGTAAATGCAAGCAAGATGACATAAGCATATGTACATTTTTATTTGAATACATATGCCATGTTATTGACCTAAGAAATAAAGATTTCTAGATCAACCATATCAGATACAGTCAAATGAATACATTCATTTCCCGCCTTTCGTCTTAACACTGTCGTGTGTTAATGCTTAGCAAACCGCTGACGAGATGGCCTGACCATACGACTGGCCTCTATTTAAACCAGAAACCCCCGCCAATGTTATAACAGCTCACAGGACGCCCATGCACCGGTTATAATATTTCACACCTCCACGTGTGATTCGTGCTCCCCCAGGAGAAAGTAATTTCGTGCTATTTCCTCCTGTCAAGCGCAAGAAATTATATTTCTCCTGTACCCTTACGCAATAACACATTCAACAACACATATATTTGAAATTGTCATGCGGTGCTAGCAGAGACTCAAAGAAAGAGTTTAAATGCAAGTAAGTTCTCAATAAAATCTTTTATATATCCGCCTTTAGCGTTTCCTCTTTCCAACTGACGTGAAAATCGTTCAGTGAAAATGTATGTTTTAACAAATCTCCTAAAATTATTCTCTGACATTTCAGATATCATATTTAATTATCTCTCAGTGTTATAAACGGGACACAGATCCGATCCCGTTCGCCCTGTTATCATGCATTCGCCATCTTAGTGATTGCCTGTCTTCTTTTGATAAGCAGTCATATAACCATCAAAAAGCACAAGGACTGAGCGCTTAATATACAGAAATTAACTGAACCCAAAATAAATCAGCATTAGCGAGTAAACACATAGAAAAAAG
>JAVTVY010016249.1:0-60417 GCA_036873755.1 Hanleya hanleyi
CCCCTCCCTCCCTCCCCCGATAAAACACCAACATGGATGTTGGCAATTCTACACACCTTTTAACAGATATTTCCTGGCCATGCTAAGAGTTACCCCTCCCCCCTTTCTAGCCCAAGCCCCTGTGCTGCTTAATTTCAGTCCTGTGTTGGGTGTGAATAGCATTGCTTTGAATTGTGTTCAACTTGATAGTAAACAATATTAGTTCTGGATGGAAATATTTTAGTCAGATATGCAATTTAATGTTACCTGAGAAAGTGCCTGTTCTGTCATATAGGGTGCAGTCTACAGAAGGGCCATGGCATCTGAAATTAAACAGTAGGCAGGTTCATTTTATGCTAAGCAGCAACCGTGTTATTAGAGAACCCCCATAGAACTATATATTTTCTGAAAGAGTAGGCTCTTGTCATAAAGCCGAGACAGATGTAAGCCTTGTTGACGAAAATCAGGGTCCCCATAACCCATACTGAACTTGCTTCAAACTTCAGGAAAATCCTCTAAAATTGGTCCAAAATGGGTAATATTCCCCTCCACCAAAGAAAAAACTTGTTATTCAATTGTCCTGAAACTCACCGACAGTGTGCCCAGTCCAAGGACCAACAAAAATTGGCAAAGAAAATAGGGTGTCGACCACGCGGTTTTCAAGCTCGATTTTACACCGTAAAGTATGCCATGTGCTCGTAAGCTGAAAATGGCCCCAATTCACAGCCACACTTTCACACTTCCATCTGCATAGTGAGGCATGGGCCAATCCTACTGGCAAAATACCATGTACTGATTTGAAGCAAATCAACTAGTCAACTGAATGATATCACAAATATCAATAAACAAAAAGCCAACAAAAATTCTCATGGGGTCAAACCGGGTGGAATTTTAATTTCAAAGAATTTGAGGGGGACCAAAAATCCGCAACTATGGACTGAGGCCAGAGGTCACGCTCCATTCACCCAGACCGGAAGTGACGTCATACGCCACAGCGCCCCCTAGTGGATGCAATAGTTACCTCCCCCGGCAAAACGTGAGTGAATTTAACGGCTCCCTACTACTCACGGATCAAAGGAGATATGCCGGACCGGCTATACTGTGGAGTCAAGTCAAAAGAATTGATGAACTCGTTATATGCAAGCATCTTATTTTGGTTCTATTATATACATCCTAAAATCATTCTGTCTCGTTCGTTTGATCCTCATGGGCCCTTCTCGTCACATGATTTACTCAGAGGTGGATCGTGTTTGAGATGGCACCGTCAGTTTACGTCTCCTTAATCCTCTTATCAATCATTTGTATGTCTTAAGGGTCATTTATTAAGTGATGTTGTTATAGCAGGATTGCTGTCAGACATAAAAAGACTTACTACCTTGAAATTTACACAATCTACTGGATTCCAGGTGCAAGGGTCCGCTCATTCTCGAGAACTAAAACCTTCCCATACCACGTATTTTAAGTTCATAATAATACAAGCACAGTTTCATTGGTTGATCTGATGATGAGTGTCTTCTTTGCGGAAAATATATTTTGGCTTTTCTCATTTATTAACAACTGAGTTAAAAAGCTAATTATCGACTATTTCAACAGAAGATCGACTATTTCCACAGAAGGGCTGTTGAGGTGTGACAAAACTGTCGAAGTGGGACAAAACAAAAGGCACAGACACGATCAGTTCTGAGCGCTTTTATGTGAAACAATGATAACCAACGTGCCATGATATTAAAACCATGATAACTGGATCATTTTAAATTGTTTTTATCAGTTATGTTCCACATCTTCTTGTCTTTCTGAAATTAAGTTTAATTTCAGTAGAGTCTAAACTTTACTGTTTTAATCATGTAATTGGATACAAAAGGCACGTTACGCCACCTGATCACGCCCTCCATTACTCATATCCATCCATCCTTAATAAATTTAACACAAATCAATGGGCCGATCCGTCTCCATCCATCATTCAAACGCATGGCCCGATTATACGTAGCCATGCGGTGACGGATGATATCTGAGTTTTTTAGGGCGTTTCCAAAATGGTCACATCCGATTGGTCCAGTGAGATCGAGATCGGCGCAATCACATTCATAGAACAAAGACACACCTCCAGAAAGCGATGGATGGAAATGATCCCTTGGTGGCCTTCGTCACAAAGTAGCAAACACTATTGTCTATGTGAAATATCGCCGATTTTATTTCTTCCAAATATAATTTTAGGCCGTTTGAAATATCCATCTTCATCAGAAAAAAACAGCTATGCGTCAGAAATGTGAGAAATAAGTAGCTAATTTCCACAACTTCGGTCTCATCTCGAGCAGTATCCCATTGTCGTACCCCACTGTACTATAGTCTTCGCTTTCCAGGTCATGTAGTAAAAACAAGTTAATTTGAAAGGCTCGTTTAAACGGATCGTCATGTGAGATAATGCTCTTTGAAGCTGGAATATGGTCAAACACACGGAGAATGAAGTCAATCTGCTAAGGGTACTTTCTAATGAAAAGTGAAATTCCCTTAGCAGGTTAAGATGTCTCCATCTCGTAGAAATGTCACATGGTGTAAATGTAGGTAGGTAGTGATATTGTCTTGCAATTCGATAGCTTGTATTTCGATATATTTGAGGAGGGGTATTATATGCCGACATCTCCAGTTGGATTATACATTTCTTTGTCTGGATTCCGCTACTTTGTGTTTTGATTACCATGGTGTGTGCCACGAAAGTTAATCTAGGTGATAACAGATTGATTGCTAACGACCAAGGCATGATAAATCGATATTATATACTTAATATGTGTGTTGTATGGTTTTCATTTCTATGGTGTTTTCCAGCAATTCAACATGTTATCTGTCTCGGATCAAAGCAAACATTTCGGACCAGTCACTGTGGAGTGAAATCAAAGGGACTAATGAACTCATTGTCTTTGTGAGTCTTATTTTGGTTATATTATATTCATCCTATGTTCATTCCACCTCTTTCGTTTGATCCTCATCGTTCCTCAATGACCCAGATGTGGATGGTGTATGAAATGTCTACGTTTCCTTCATCCCCTTAATTAATCTTTTGTATGTACTCGTTAGCGTAATTTATTAAGAGATGCTGTTATAACATGACTGCAGTCAGCCTGGAAAAGTCTCAATATCTTGAAATTAACACATCGCAGCAAGCTGAACATTCACACTTAATTTAAATTGTATTAATGCTATATTAGTGCAAATCTGGTGAAGGTTGAACTTAAAAATAGACCTCACTGACGACGAAACAGGTTCTTTGGACGCGGAGATTCTTAATGGACGACGGCTGAACTATGAATGACGGACCAGACGCTTGTAAACTGAAATTGTAACCTTTACGACCTATCAGGAATGTTTATCACTAATTTCAAAATATGCAGTTTTGATCCTGCATTATCTAAAATGATATATGCCAAGTTGATGATCCATCATTTCTCGTGAAAATTATTTCAATTATTCAAAAGTGATGTCCAGAAGTGCCCATTATATGTCATTGAGAGACTTATTTGATCTATTGTTTGTCAGATATCGAGATCTCGTGTTTCAGAGAATCACAAATGTTTTTACTCATCTGTTAACCCTACCAAGCCCACGGGCAGGGGCGTGCCGTACGCCCTCTACCAAAGTTTATACTCTATCTGACAAAAGTGAATGACCGCATTCGTCTCTATCTCGTAGAACTATCACATGATGTAAATATCGTCACATAATGTAAATATCGATAGGTACATGTAGCTGTATTGTCTTGCAGTTCGATAGCTTGCGTTTCGATATATCTGAGCAGGGGAGTAGTTGTCATATGATCTACCAACATACATCTCCAGTTGGATTATGCCTTTATAGCCTGGATCCCGCTATTTTGTGTTTCTGATTACCATGGTAATGCCACCAAAGTTAATCTCAGTTATAAAAGATTGAATTGTTAACGACGACGGCAGAACTAATCGATCTTATATTCTGTGTGTTGTATATGGTTTTGATGTTCATGATGTTTGCCATATGAAAGTAACATGATATCAACCACGGATCAAAGGAGATATGCCGGACCGGCTATACTGTGGAGTCAAGTCAAAAGAATTGATGAACTCGTTGTATGCAAGCATCTTATTTTGGTTCTATTATATACATCCTAAAATCATTCTGTCTCGTTCGTTTGATCCTCATGGGCCCTTCTCGTCACATGATTGACTCAGAGGTGGATCGTGTTTGAGATGGCACCGTCAGTTTACGTCTCCTTAATCCTCTTATCAGTCATTTGTATGTCTTAAGGGTCATTTATTAAGTGATGTTGTTATAGCAGGATTGCTGTCAGACATAAAAAGACTTACTACCTTGAAATTTACACAATCTACTGGATTCCAGGTGCAAGGGTCCGCTCATTCTCGAGAACTAAAACCTTCCCATACCACGTATTTTAAGTTCATAATAATACAAGCACAGTTTCATTGGTTGATCTGATGATGAGTGTCTTCTTTGCGGAAAATATATTTTGGCTTTTCTCATTTATTAACAACTGAGTTAAAAAGCTAATTATCGACTATTTCAACAGAAGATCGACTATTTCCAAAGAAGGGCTGTTGAGGTGTGACAAAACTGTCGAAGTGGGACAAAACAAAAGGCACAGACACGATCAGTTCTGAGCGCTTTCATGTGGAACAATGATAACCAACGTGCCATGATATTAAAACCATGATAACTGGATCATTTTAAATTGTTTTTATCAGTTATGTTCCACATCTTCTTGTCTTTCTGAAATTAAGTTTAATTTCAGTAGAGTCTAAACTTTACTGTTTTAATCATGTAATTGGATACAAAAGGCACGTTACGCCACCTGATCACGCCCTCCATTACTCACATCCATCCACCCTTAATAAATTTAACACAAATCAATGGGCCGATCCGTCTCCATCCATCATTCAAACGCATGGTCCGATTATACGTAGCCATGCGGTGACGGATGATATCTGGTTTTTAGGGCGTTTCCAAAATGGTCACATCCGATTGGTCCAGTGAGATCGAGATCGGCGCAATCACATTCATAGAACAAAGACACACCTCCAGAAAGCGATGGATGGAAATGATCCCTTGGTGGCCTTCGTCACAAAGTAGCAAACACTATTGTCTATGTGAAATATCGCCGATTTTATTTCTTCCAAATATAATTTTAGGCCGTTTGAAATATCCATCTTCATCAGAAAAAAACAGCTATGCGTCAGAAATGTGAGAAATAAGTAGCTAATTTCCACAACTTCGGTCTCATCTCGAGCAGTATCCCATTGTCGTACCCCACTGTACTATAGTCTTCGCTTTCCAGGTCATGTAGTAAAAACAAGTTAATTTGAAAGGCTCGTTTAAACGGATCGTCATGTGAGATAATGCTCTTTGAAGCTGGAATATGGTCAAACACACGGAGAATGAAGTCAATCTGCTAAGGGTACTTTCTAATGAAAAGTGAAATTCCCTTAGCAGGTTAAGATGTCTCCATCTCGTAGAAATGTCACATGGTGTAAATGTAGGTAGGTAGTGATATTGTCTTGCAATTCGATAGCTTGTATTTCGATATATTTGAGGAGGGGTATTATATGCCGACATCTCCAGTTGGATTATACATTTCTTTGTCTGGATTCCGCTACTTTGTGTTTTGATTACCATGGTGTGTGCCACGAAAGTTAATCTAGGTGATAACAGATTGATTGCTAACGACCAAGGCATGATAAATCGATATTATATACTTAATATGTGTGTTGTATGGTTTTCATTTCTATGGTGTTTTCCAGCAATTCAACATGTTATCTGTCTCGGATCAAAGCAAACATTTCGGACCAGTCACTGTGGAGTGAAATCAAAGGAACTAATGAACTCATTGTCTTTGTGAGTCTTATTTTGGTTATATTATATTCATCCTATGTTCATTCCACCTCTTTCGTTTGATCCTCATCGTTCCTCAATGACCCAGATGTGGATGGTGTATGAAATGTCGATGGCAGCGGCAGTCTACGTTTCCTTCATCCCCTTAATTAATCTTTTGTATGTACTCGTAAGCGTAATTTATTAAGAGATGCTGTTATAACATGACTGCAGTCAGCCTGGAAAAGTCTCAATATCTTGAAATTAACACATCGCAGCAAGCTGAACATTCACACTTAATTTAAATTGTATTAATGCTATATTAGTGCAAATCTGGTGAAGGTTGAACTTAAAAATAGACCTCACTGACGACGAAACAGGTTCTTTGGACGCGGAGATTCTTAATGGACGACGGCTGAACTATGAATGACGGACCAGACGCTAGTAACTTAAAATTGTAACCTTTACGACCTATCAGGAATGTTTATCACTATTTTCAAAATATGCGGTTTTGATCCTGCATTATCTAAAATGATATATGCCAAGTTGATGATCCATCATTTTTCGTGAAAATTATTTCAATTATTCAAAACTGATGTCCAGAAGTGCCCATTATATGTCATTGAGAGATTCATTTGATCTATTGTTTGTCAGATATCGAGATCTCGTGTTTCAGAGAATCACAAATGTTTTTACTCATCTGTTAACCCTACCAAGCCCGCGGGCAGGGGCGTGCCTTATGCCCTCTACCAAAGTTTATACTCTATCTCCGATACGCTAAAAAATGAGAGCTGATACTCCGTGACTTTTCAGTTTATCTTTGGGGTCGTTTTGAGCCTATTTGCATAACCCCTCGAGCAGAGGATCATGGGTAATCTCAAAATAGGATAGCAAAAAAAGTTTTCGTCATTTTTCTTCAAACTTCCTGCTTTTCTGCGAGGAAAAGTGGGCAAATACTATTCTGTTTCACATCAGATTATTATTTACTAATTTATCATGCAGTTTTGACGAAGAAAACACATAAATGAAAAATTCGAAAAATCTGATTCGAATTCGAAAAAAAATTCGACCAGAAACTGTCATTTTGATTTTTTTTTTACATTTTCTGTTAGAGCTTGACCCACGGGTATGACGTGGTATGTTACAGGCTCCCAAATCGTTCTAGCCAGATAGGGTTAATATTCGTCATTTCTTGAGTTGTTTTTATTATTTTTATTTCATACACAGTTGCAATTAGCGCTAACTATCGTGCGAAGTATGTCTTTCGATTTTTTACGCGGATGTTCTTTTATGGACGACGGCTGGATCGGACGCTTGCTATAAACTAACTCAATATCAAGACTTACAATTAAAAATCTGACTACTTTTGCAAACGTAGTTTGTTTTGGACTTGAAGTGATAAGATACGCTCTTATAGCATCCAAGCCAATACTAGATGAAAACGAATACGAGTGCGTACCGGTATGAAACGAATCCCGAAAACTACCTGCAATGTTAGGACTCTATCAAGCAGGGAAAGCGATAACCTGAAACCTACGTCAGACGTTATTTAAATAAGACAGTATCAGTGTAATCAGGGTATCTTCGTAATTTCTACGCACACGGCTTCGAACTGGGAATATGACTTGCAGAGATGTATCGCCCTGCTTTTACACACGTACTTTAGCCTACCACTCCTCAAAGAATGTTTGTTTATTGAAATTCAATCCATTTGAGTTTGAATTGAAACTAAAATGTATTGCAGAATGTGTCATTGATTGGTTATTTTGAGAGGCAACCAGGCCACTACGGTGTTCAAACTGATTTTGAATTAGTGCCAAATGTGGATATTATGTGCATAGAAGACCAGTCGGGACTTTACGAATGAATATGAATATCTGATATCTAATGTCAGTTTTTGCACATGTAAATGTTTAAGGCGTCCAACTTAGTGGAGGTTAGTAACCATATGGGTTAGGTGGTTTTAGACGTTGTTTAGTTACATTTACCTTCAAAATAACCAATCAATGCACAGTGCCTTCTGCCTTAATTGTCGTGGGGTCCTTTGTATTGTTCGAGTTGTTCGTACATCTCAATTGTGTTTCAAATCTGTCATGTACATCTAGAGTGCCGCGCTCGATTCAATTCCAGATTGACGGCCAATGGCAAGTTGATCTCGTGGATATAGGTATTTGCCGAAAGATGTTTTTTCAAACTAATGAACATTTCTGTGTTCGGGAAATCCATGGATAATTTAAGGATTTTTATGTGACAATTTTGAATTCTTAAGCCGGTCAAACTATAAAAACATAGGATGAACAATTAAACGATTGAAGAGCAGTATAACATATATGAATTTCCATCATGGTGATAATATTTACATCCTAGCCTCTCTTTTTTCGATGTCTGAGTTTTACGGTCGAGAGGTAGATAGTTGAATCTTACCAAAGTTTGCAATGCGACCCTGTACGTGTCGCGGATGATACACTTTAATTATGGATGGCAAGTGACCTTAACTGTGTCGATGTGGAGTATTTGATATAGGTCGGGGGCCTTTTTCTATTGTAATCGATATAAAGTATGCTTAAGGATTGCGATTTTCTCCTAGGCTGTGGGCTGCATATCTGTTTGCTGTTACTATTTAAGACATAGTATGGTAGCCTCCATTTTTATTTTATATTTCACAAGAAGTATAAATATTCTGCTTCATATGGCATATTAAAGAACATTTGACAGTGAGAGATAAGCCTATGTGGAGCTATAAACTTGAGAAAATACTCATTTCCCTACTAATTCATTGATATAGGTTACATACACAGATGATGCAATCTGTTTACAAATGGTATGGTGGACCAGTATATTTTCGTCCTTTAACTTACCTAAGCCTGTCGAGTTATTGCTGAGACTTTAAGCACATTCTCACTGGTAAAAACGAACGTGATCTACTCCCTGAACCATCATCTAATTATAATTTTAGTAATTGTCTCTATGTTTGCTTGTTTGTTTGTTTGTTTATTTGTACGGCTCGTACGTCCACATGTTTGGATAAAGTGTCACGAGACTTCGCCAAAACACTATTGAGATCACTGTGAGTAACCTAAAGGAACAACAAAATATCAAAACGAGGCACCTGACGCCTACTGGTGACCGGAATTTGTTTTCGGTTTAAAGGCCTTAAGATTTTGGCCATTCTGCGCGGCAGGCTATGCAAATGGGCTCAAAATCACCTCAGTATGATAAATACAAAGTCACCGAGTGCCGGTTCTTATTTTTTGTCGTTGCTGAAATAACGTAGAAAGTTTGGAAACCCCAGGTAAGGCTTGGTAAGGTTAATAGTTTCACATATACGTTTGCCAGTTCGTCGCAATACTAGTGTTCCAATCATATCTGTATGAAAACGGACCCTCAGTGGCGCTTCGCAGTTGACCGCTAGCCTAACACCGCTGAACCGGCACAGGTTTGAACCCAGCTGGTCCATATGTGGAAGTTTGTCAGTTACTTGCCGACGAGCCAAGGTTCTCTCCGGGTACTCCGGCTTCCTCCACCAACCAAACTGACTGTTACCATACGAGTGAAACAACCTTGAGCGTGACATTAGGCTACCTGCCCCCCTTGCTGTATTGAAATGTCTCTGCATTGAACTACTTCTACAAAGGAATATAGTTTGAATGTTCTCTGTATTGATACGTTCTTTGTGTCAGTTGCAATATCTGACGCTTTTCATCACTCGTAATTTCCTGGCAGATCATGCATACTCTCCTGACGACTGCGCTCAAAATGATCTTCAATATCACTCTCACATACGTACATAATCTAGGCGCTTTGATTATTATTCTAGCATATACCATACATATGACAACGATTTTCAAAACGAAATTTATTCTCACACACTTAGACGACTATGTGGATAGTTGGATGAGATTTTATTTTGCTTCAACTGATATTCAAGGCAATTTTGCAGACGTACATGTAGATGAATTAGGGCCTTCGATTAATTTCAATTATTTTCTCCCATACGACGAACATCAAAGTGATTATTCTGGTCTTTCTCGCTTCGGTAGATGATTTAATTGGCCTTCTCCCATACGTATATGTTTAAGCGCAATTTTATAAATGAAACGTACGTTGTTGCTCAGTCGTGAACGGACCCGGATGGTTGGTGATCCTGCTGTCAAATTACCAGTCCTGGCCCGTATGGTCTTGTGAATTCGCGTTATCACATTTGGACAAAACGCTAAAGTTTGCACGAAACTTCCACCTTTTTATGTTGTTTCTGAGAGCCTATTAACTAATGGAGATTTTAAGTTGACCCAGAACACTTCTAGTTTTCATCATGATTTTCGATTGTTCACAATTGTGGTTGCCACCCCCCCTCCCCTCCCCTTCCCATTAAATTTGTGGGATCTATATATTAACATCCACCTCAATTTTCATCCTTGTAGTAACTGTGATAATTGAGTGAAATCGTGTGGCATCTCTCAACATTTCGAATAACTAAAGTGCGATGGTTCATGAAAACACCTTGATATTTTGATACAGATTAATACCCGCCTTAAACTAAAGGCTGGTCTCTGGGGCACTTCACCAGTCCCATCTTCAATTAGTCAGTGACACATAAGATTCCTCAGTTTGGTCGACCAGAAATCTTTTGATCCGGTTTATTGCATCTCGGTGTGTTTTGTTCTACCTTTAATGCTGTTGAAGGTTGTATTACCTCCTGAGGGAAGACCGATAATCTTTCTTATCCTCTATCCTTAATGCCATTAATGAATCTTCAGGCCGGCGTTTTAAAAGCCTTCCAGTTGAATCGATTAAACCAGAAATCGATAACCAGCTGAATTCTCTGGAGCTAACAAGAAGAGTATTGAGACAAATAATGTATCTCCAAGCCTTCTTATTTCCTGTGCAACAGCTCCGTGCTTTATATGCACGTCCTCGCATTGGTAAGAAATTCACACCAGATTTTCTCACAGACTTCATCAGCTACAAACTCACTTGACAAAAAAATCTCCCAACTGTGTCAGAAATATTACCATAAAAAGGTTTCCTCTGTAGAATGTAGCTCAACACGATAGTGTTAAGTCACAAGACGCAATATTCATATATTTCAGACTAGATGCTGAAAGCAAAATTCAGTGACAATGGAATTTTGTCAGAAATAAATCTGTGTCAATTAGGTTTGTGGCAGATATTGAGCTCTACTTATATTAGTGGCATTTGATGACGTATTCTGAATAATGGAGGTACAAATTATTTTCTTAGATTCAACAACATGTAGAAAGAATACAGAGGTTTGGTTCGTGGAATTCCATGTTTCTGTATTGGAAGAGGGTAGTTCTGCCCATTCAGGGATCAATCATGGAGAATCCCATTTACAGACTCCAGATGTTGAGCGAACCTGGGAGGTCTATCCCAGTGAAGTTTCTTCCATTATTCCTTATTCAGATACAGTTGCTGTGAAATTTCGTGACACGGGTCATCTTGCGAATTGGCATTATGAGCATTGGGGTCCTTGCCAATTTTTAGGGGGTAAGTGTGTGCTTCCGGTATCCAAATTGCACAAAATCAGTCTTCTAGTATAGCTGAATTAATAACTTTATGAGAAATTATGAACGAATTTCGGCAAAACAAGTTTCTAAATATGACGTAACAGTGGAGTCAGCAATTTCTGAAAATTTATGAAATGAATGAAAATCAATCTGATTAAAACCAGATCTTAAACAAACGCTCCCCCTCTGACTTGTCGCTAATTAATCAGCCACTTCAATCGGAAATAGTCGTGAACTAATGACCTCTCCGAACATGCCTTTATGTGCACGAATTAAGCGTCAGGCAATGTGTCGTGTATTTCGTCTTCTTTTGACTGCTTTGAAGTCAGACGTTTCTACACGAAAATGTTTTAAGAGACGCCCCATCTTGAGAGAGTTTGTCCTTCAGCTTTTCTCCACATAAACTGGACCTTCATCTAATTATACCGAGAAGGTGTCGTATTGCCCAAAACACCGTCTGTTCATTGGCTGATATTTTAAACAGACAGTTCCAGTAATAGCTGTGCAGCCGAAATCTGCCAGCAGGGCCTGGTACGGAGTATAAAACCTGCATTATGGAGAATGGGAGTCTGGTGTCATACATTGGACTTCCACGTACGTATATCATTGTGGACTGGAACAACCTGTTGTGCTCGTGTCTTAACTAATCCAATGTGAGTGAGGGAATGAGTGAGCGAATATGATTCAACGTCGCTCTCAACACTATTTCAGTCATATCACGAAGTCTGGTTCCTACTCCTTTTCACACCCGGAAACCGAACGGGTAGGGTCTTATTCCTTTTAACACCCGGGACCCACGGGTGGGGTCCTATTCCTTTTCACACCCCACGGGTGCACCAGTTAGTCGCCTCTTACGACAAGCTCTCTGAGGAGCTGAGGCCTATTCTTACCATGATATGGAGTGTGCACAACAATACCTCAGGTCAATCGTAATCCAATGTAAGTCCTTTGAGAGGTATTATAGTAGTTGGGATCTGGTAAACATACCAATAAATTGCGACAACTCCTTCGTATATTTCGCTGAATTGTAACAGCGTTTTGCAACCGCTTTGCGCTCTAAAGTGAACGTATCACAAATATGTGTTTGTCCCCCGCCGCAACACGGCCGGGGACTTTAAAATGGTTCTTGCCTCTTTGTGTTCGTGGATGTCCGTGGATGTCTGTCTGAATTTTCCGCAAGCGATAACTTCCAAACACTTTGCAGGATTCTTCCGCATTCCTTGCGACAAGACGCCAGTTGGTATTGCATTTCAACAACATCTGGCTGAAGGTGGCGCCACTGGGTCAAAATAGGTCTTGCTTCTTTGTGTCCGTGGACGCCTGTTAAAATTTTTCTCAAGTGATAACGTCCAAACGCTTTGTCGAATTATCTCGAAATTTGGCATACGCATATGTTGCAACAAGACGCTGGTTGCTACTGCATTTCAGCAACATTTGCTTGAAGGTGGCGCCACTGAGTTTCGCACCTTCGTGTCCGTTCCAGTTAAAATGGGTCTTGCTCTCTTGTGTCTCTAACATCCAAAAGCTTTGTCGGATTCCTTCGAAATTTAGCATATACACTCCTTGTGACCAGACATGGGTTGGTATTGCGTTTCAGCAAGATTCACCTGGAGGTGGCGCCACTGGGTCTTGTTCCAATCTTCTGTGCATGTCGGTGGTTTCCATTTAAATTCTTCACAAGCGATATCTTCCAAATGCTTTGTCTAATTAGGCATGCCTTATGTGTTTGTCATTTTTTCTTCTTTCATCCGCTCTTCGCTGTTAGTTTTGAATTTCATGTCGCTTTAAATAAAGGACACCATTTTCTTAAATTTGCTGTCCTGTCCTTCTATTCCACATCATATGATTTACACTAAAGCTTTTGCAGGAACCATATTTTATTTCAGAAGTATAATATCAAATAACTGGCGGGGAAATCCCCGCAGTACTGAACCCCTGGTTTTTGAATTTCGTGTCATCTTAAATGAAGGACAACATTTCCTTCAATTTTGCTATCAAATAATTGTATTCCACATCATATGATTTACCCTAAAGCTTTTGCACGAACCATATTTTATTTCAGATGTATAACATGAAATACCGAACCCATTTTTTGTGTTTTTTTTTAAATTTCGTGTCATCTTAAATGAAGGTCAATATTTCCTTCAATTTTGCTATCAAATAATTGTATCTCACATCATATGATTTACCCTAAAGCTTCTGCACGAACCATTTGTGTCCACACGTGTAACTTACTATATTAATTACAACTGAGTTCCTAAAGTTTGGGTGCACACTGTGCATATGATCAATTTCCTGAATTGAATTGAATTCCACCTTGTCGTTTTTCGGACTGACAGATGATGGCATGCAGTTGTCAGTGTGGTTGTTTCATGTACAGGGAGCTTTCTATGGCTTTCATGTCAGCACACCTACCACTACCCTCAAGGAGAGCATGTCCCCATCCCCAGGGCGCCGAGCCGCACCCTCTATCTCCCAAACTAGCCCTCGCCTGACCCTCATATATTGTGTTTGAGCATATATATCTCCAATATATCTTGGCAGAAGCTGAAATTTGTGTGTTGTCTGCAATATTGGGATAATTGCAACCCCAAAAGGTTTCAATTTATCAGGCACAGACCCATGTTTTTACCTGCGGCACGCAGGTCTACGAGAGGCTCGCGTTGTTGTTGTTGTTGTTGTTCTTGTTCTTGTGACTTTTTGAAATGCGCATGCGCTAGGAGAGTGTGATCTCTGCCACACTTTTCTTTTCAACCTCCGATCTCACATGACAACACTGTCTTCAAGCGCGTTCGAATTCATTTGCAACTATATTCGGTGGAATGAATTATTGCTTCGTTGATTTCCGTTCAGACTTCAATTCTCTTACGTCAGTCGCTTTAAAGCTGTCGGTCGTCACATCAGTCACTGTCTTCAGATATTACCATTTTCATTGAACAGTATGCAGATGTATACACAATTTAAGATCCTTGGATTTCTTATATACCAAAGAAGATGAGCCGCAACCTTGTCGGTGGTTCAGCTAATTTGCATACAGTCCCAGGCGACTGTCTTAGAAAGTAGAAAAATAAGTTCACTACTTCTAGACTCTAGTAATCATTTTATCTACCCAATCTAGATAAAACACAAATTGGCGAAGAAGCATAACAAGTAACGCATTATCATTATGATTAACATTGAATAATACTTGGTATCAAATTATAGATCATGCATCATAAAAACAAACGCAACAATTACGTTTCAGAAGTAAGCGGAACAACTCAGCAACTTTCACCGAATAAAGATGTTTAACTTTACCCCCAAGCAATTCGCATATATGGAAATATGTTTTGAAAGGAAGAATAACTTAACCCTCTGTGGGAATCGAAACAATGACCCTCCAATCCCTGGACTTGCACTTAATGTCTTAGCTATACCGACTCATTGATAATACTCAAAACTGACTTTATGCGCAAACGGTTTTATAATACATAAATGACTATGTACTATTTAATGAGTCCGACAACCCTATGCGCGAACAGTACATCATAGTTGTGTATTGTGTACTTTCGGTTACAAGCATGAAATTTGGCACATAGCTATTTCGAATGATCCTCTTTCGGAACACAGTCCCTCTATCCTCATTCTCGCAAGCCAGGGCTTTGCTTCGCTGGTATTGATGTTCTCGTCCTCTTCCGCACTCATAATCCCTTTAGAATTGCATTAATCACTTCCGTAAAATCAATACTTATGTGTATCAGCAGACAATGGGCAGAAACATGTTGCATTTGACATCATTCTCTCAAGTCAGAGCCCATTTCTGCTAGAACTTACTGGTTCTACACTTCACAATTTACGTTACTTTGTCAATCAGTTTTACGAATGAAATTACGTCATATATTAGCAGATACTGACCATAAAAGCGATCTATTTGACCTCGTTGTCAATGTCTTAGCTATACCGACTCATTGATAATACTCAAAACTGACTTTATGCGCAAACGGTTTTATAATACATAAATGACTATGTAGTACTTAATGAGTCCGACAACCCTATGCGCGAACAGTACATCATAGTTATATTGTGTACTTTCGGTTACAAGCATGAAATTTGGCACATAGCTATTTCGAATGATCCTCTTTCGGAACCAGTCCCTCTATCCTCATTCTCGCAAGCCAGGGCCTTGCTTCGCTGGTATTGATGTTCTCGTCCTCTTCCGCACTCATAATCCCTTTAGAATTGCATTAATCACTTCCGTAAAATCAATACTTATGTGTATCAGCAGACAACGGGCAGAAACATGTTGCATTTGACATCATTCTCTCAAGTCAGAGCCCATTTCTGCTAGAACTTACTGGTTCTACACTTCACAATTTACGTTACTTTGTCAATCAGTTTTACGAATGAAATTACGTCATATATTAGCAGATACTGACCATAAAAGCGATCTATTTGACCTCGTTGTCAATGTCTTAGCTATACCGACTCATTGATAATACTCAAAACTGACTTTATGCGCAAACGCTTTTATAATACATAAATGACTATGTAGTACTTAATGAGTCCGACAACCCTATGCGCGAACAGTACATCATAGTTATATTGTGTACTTTCGGTTACAAGCATGAAATTTGGCACATAGCTATTTCGAATGATCCTCTTTCGGAACACAGTCCCTCTATCCTCATTCTCGCAAGCCAGGGCCTTGCTTCGCTGGTATTGATGTTCTCGTCCTCTTCCGCACTCATAATCCCTTTAGAATTGCATTAATCACTTCCGTAAAATCAATACTTATGTGTATCAGCAGACAACGGGCAGAAACATGTTGCATTTGACATCATTCTCTCAAGTCAGAGCCCATTTCTGCTAGAACTTACTGGTTCTACACTTCACAATTTACGTTACTTTGTCAATCAGTTTTACGAATGAAATTACGTCATATATTAGCAGATACTGACCATAAAAGCGATCTATTTGATCTCGTTGTCAAAAGCTAGGACCTTGATTTCCTTGAGAGTTTTTTAAATTTATTTTGATACCTTTCATATTGACTTGGAAGTCATTTTCGCGAATGCAATAATTTGATGTACCAAAAGATAATAACGAGAATTCGACATGATTCTCTTATACACACAGACCTTGTTTGTGAACTAACCCTGAAATTTCGCACTTAAATCACCTCCCGAATGACTTAATGACAAACATATTCGCGAATTGATTATAGGGCGATATCCATAGATACTGACAAGAAATGTTTCTTATTTGCAGAATTTGACTTACAAAAAAAAAATTAATAAAATTATCAACCTTCGAAAAGGCTTGACCAAACATGTCGGATGAGGTGATATCTCCTAAGGATGAAATAGGTAATCATTTGTATAGAAGGAGCAAACCATGTATTGATATTGGCTTGCTGCATGGAAAAGAGTGTCAAGGTACCGTATTTAGTTTGCAGATGATAACGCACATAAATGCAGAAACTTAATTTATTATTCTAATCGAATATCAAGACTGTCACAGGCCTCAATTTGAATCGTGAAAAATGTCATTATGCCTCTTGAACAGTTCGATAAAGCCTTCAACCCCATTCCATAGTTTCACAGATCAAAGTGATAGACCTGATAATAAATTCATTGAAAATTAACTTTGACGGAAATATAAATTTTCCATTTTGCTCGGCAAAGTAAGCGAGAAGGGAGACTGAAGAGCGTAGATGTTCGCGCTATGACTAAATCCTTGAAATTTGTTTGGATTTCCAAATATTTGAAAGCCTTTTTGATTTGCAAAAATCAACGGCTGAACGGAATGTTTTGAAACTTGGAATTCACGATACTTGTACCAAGACATTGCCAAAGCGATTGTTGTGACTTCGTCTGTCAATTCAGTATAGACGGCACGGACCAGTCAACATCGTCGGATTTTGAACGAGGAAAGCGAATATATATATATTGTGTCAAATCTATTAGTCAATTCCTGCAATTGTGGGTTAGAAGTTGAAAATTACTTCCCTTGGCATGAAAACACTTGCAGATGGCGCTTTTTTCTACAATTACCACTACCTCCGCTGATATGTCTTTCACTGTATTATTGCCACTGCCGCAGGTTTTGACTACAATGTAGTCATTTCTCACTTGTTGTATTTGGTAAATGGGGTCCTTGCTTGGAATTGTTGTTCGTGCCAATCCGGTTTTGGGTGGCGCCACTCCGGGCCAAGTTAAAATTGCATCTCCAAACAATAACGTTTGAAAACCTTAAGGATTCTTTCCAAATTTGGTGTGGTGGTACCTTGCCTCAAGATCTGGCTTGAGAATGCTTTTCATGTTGATAGGGGGACCACCTGAAAGCTAAGTTAAGTGTTTCCAGACAATAACTTTTGAAAACCTGAACCGATTCATTCCAAATTTGGTGTGTAGGTACCTCGCCTCAATTTCACGTTTGGCATTGTTTTTAATGCTGATCCACATATAGGTGGTGCCACCTGCGGGCAAATTCAAAATTATGTTTCCGGACAATAACTTTTTTAATACTTGAAGGAATTCTTTCCAAGTTTGGTATACATGTACCTTACCTGAAGGTTTCACTTGGTATTGTTTTTCTTGTCGATCTTCTCATAGGTAGCACCACCTGTAGGCCAAGTTAACATTTTCAATTTCCAATGTCAAGGGATCTTGCCTCAAGATCTCGGTTGGGATTATTTTTTATGCCTATCTTCCTACACTTGGCGCTACCTGAGGGCCAAGGTAAAACTGCATTTCCGGACAGTAATTGTTGGACCTTAATGGATTCTTTTGAATTTGGTATGTGGGTACCTACCCTCAAGGCAATATCTTATGGGACCATTTTAATGATCCTTTTCCCAAGTTTTAAGTTTTTACTTTCTTCGCAAATAATGAATGTTTCCTTTACTAAAGATGCAAAAGGCATGCCTCCAATCGTATTCGATCGACTGTATCTAGTTTCTTCAATAATTTGTTTTTGGCCAATAACTTGAGAACTGCATGCTCATCGGATTCTTCTCAAATTAACATGCATGTACCATGCCAGGAGATGTTGCATGGGATTGCCTTTCGCCCACTTGCGCCTATAGGTGGCGCCACCAGGTGTTAAAATCAAAATTTGTTTTCAGCCATTAACTTGAAAAGTTTTAAGTTTTTACTTTCTTCACAAATAATGAATGTTTCCTTTACTAAAGATGCAAAAGACATGCCTCCAATCGTATTCGATCGACTGTATCTAGTTTCTTCGATAATTTGTTTTTGGCCAATAACTTGAGAACTGCATGCTCATCGGAATCTCCTCAAATTTAGCATGCATGTATCATGCCAGGAACTGTTGCGTGGGATTGCCTTTCGCTCACTTTTACTTATACCAGATTTGTTTCCGGGTAATAACTTGAGAACCGCTCGGCAGATTCTTCTTAAATCTGGTATGAATATACCATGACATATGATGTCGCTTGGAATTGTGTTTCGCCCACTTGTGCTTACAGGTAGCATCACCTCGTGTCAAATCTAAATTTTATTTCGCTCATCGGATTTTTCTCCAATTTGGTATGCAGATACCATGCCGTGATATGTCCCTTGGGATTGTATTTCAACTGCTTCTGCATACTGGTGACGACACCTGGTGGAAAAATCTGCCGAAATTTGTTTCTGGCAATAATTTGACAACTGCTTATCGGGTTCTTCTCAAATTTGGTATTCATATGCCATAAGATGTCACTTGAGATTGTGTTTCGCACACTGGTGCATACAAATCTAAATTTGGTTTCCGGGCCCCTCTTAAGATTCTTCCCAAAGTTCGTATGCTGATACATGTACCATGCCATGAGATGATGCTTGGGATTGCGTCTCGCCCACTTGCACCCACAGGTGGCAAATTTAAAATTTGGTTTCCGGACAATAGGTTGAGGATGCATTCAGCTTCTCGTCAAATTTGGTTTGCAGATAATATGCCTTGAGATGTCACTTGGGGTCGCTTCGGTTACATAACTTCCATGCTTCACTGCATGGAAACTATATTACAGAAGCAATCAACGTTCAGTCTACCGTCCACCGAGTTGATTTTAAAACTTGGGAAGGCAGAAAGATCTTTCCGCATCCAACGCCTATGAAGTAGCAGTTGCCTCCCTCATGTATATCCCCCGAGACCAACAATGCTAAAAAATATTGCTGCCATTTCGGCGGGGGATTTGCATCCTCTGGCTGCTTGTTAATTTTCATTCAGTGCAATAGCAATGGCTACTATTCTGGCCAAGATTTCAAACGATCATATTTGACTTAAAGATTTGACGCAGAAACAATTATTTTCACGCATCCACCTAATCGATGTCATCAATGTCGTCTTTCTACATGGATGAACAGAAGTCATTAAAGCATGAAATATTCGTAAATTTCGTTTAATATGGTAGATAATGGTGACAGTTAGGGTCTTTTTCTTGTATAAAATTCACTGATTTAGAGCGCTATCATATTCCCAAGCGTGAATGCATCACTTATTTGTTGACAGCTTTTATTACAGAACTGTAGTATATTGCCAAAATTCGCAGCGTATAGTTGATTTACCTGCATTTGTAATATGATTATCTTCTGTTATTTCGAACAATGTATCATCACTGATTTCCACAGGGACAAAATCTGATTTAAACCGCAGCAGTCTGCTACAAAAAAATTCTAATCTAACGTGGCAAAGCTTCCATCCGATGGGTTATGTGCCTGGTATCATCGGAATATCGAATGCATTTATTAAATCTTGCTGTAAAAAGTTTCGAACGCAACTTGCTGTATGATGACAGTTTTCACAACCTGTGAATAAAGAATTTGAGTGTCAATAATTGAAAGATTTTGTTCGCATGACACTGTTAGCAGTAACGTATGGATACCACGCGATAGTGTTGAGAACATAGGACGCCCTATGATTCATAGGAAGGTTCATGAAAAACTACCGGCTGATATTGTATTGACCCAAATGTATTCCCAAGGGACCATAATGCTCCCGGACAGTAGTATAGAAAACGCAATCTCTATTTGAGAGAGGTCGTGAGGCGGCAAACGAAGTGAAATTGAGGTGGGTTGACCTTGGACCTTTGACCCTGGACCTGAGATACGGGGATGGACCGGAGACCTAATATGCTTTTATACCAGCTTGTCTCACTATATCCCTTACTCTCCTTGCCCCCCCCGCTGATTTAAAGCCCAAGATATTCGCCTATTGACCGCTAGCGGTCCAAGGCTGGTTATAGGCACAAGACACCGGTAGCTTAAATCGGGTTGCCCGCGCTATTTTCCACGCGAATGAGTCATCGTCGGGGACATGGACAGCCGATGGCAAGCCGGTTTGTGCGACATGTCTGCGTTTATTAAACACAACGATGGCAACTGCTATATATGCACCTACATCGATATCCTATCGAAATATGCGTGGGTTCTGCCAATCCGGACGAAAACCTTTGTACTTACAAACCAATGAAGGGACAGAATTCCCCCACAGACCCTTCCAACAGTTTCTGATAACTCACAAGTTGTTCTTCTTCTCCACTACAAGAAGATCAAGGCCTCGGTCGTCGAAAGGTTCAATCGCACCTTTAAGGCCGAATGTACAAATATTTCACGACCATGAATACCAGGCGGTACATCAATGTGCTCCCGAAACTCCTCGACCGCTACAATTGAGTCCATGAAATAGCAACCGAGATATGGTCCGGTCGAGAAATCATTGTCTGCCGGGATAAAGGGCCATAACTCATCATCGAAACGCGTGAAAAACAGACAGTGCACATCTGCCAGGTACGAAGCATCATTCATGTGAGTTTTGAAGTTGTCTATCCTATAGTAACCGAGTTATGGTCCACACAATAAATTATTGACGGACGGACGACCGTACGCTCCGACTTACATACCGATTACAAGACACGGCGTCTCGATGGACTGAGGGGCAAAAAGACTAATTCCCAAAAGATTTTCCATTTTATACTGAAGTAGATCGTCAGTAAGGGCAATTCCCAGGAGTTGTGGAGTAAATATACACATTGAGGGTTTGAGCCGGTCCAACCCGGTTGGAACCTGTTTACCAGAACTTAAAAAGCAGGTGGTTCTGGCATCACTCAAGAAGAGATTTGCGATATTTATACAACTCCCTACGTTATGTTGTTTATGTATCTCAATCACCATGCATGAAATGAAAACGGAAAAACCGCAAGCTTGTGTCTTGCGAGGGAGGATTCTGGTTGCAAGAGAGAAGCGCATTTGTTTGTAGGCAAGACATTATGATGATCAAATCTGCATACCACATCAACATCTGCATTATTCACCCAAACGAATTTCTAAGTTATATTTACAATACTTATTTTGAGTATCGTTTGATGTCGTAAATACGATTCTGTCCTCAATATGTGATATATGTAACATCATAAATGGGAAACGTACAGGGGAGACTTGTTAATATTTAGAGAAACTGCCAGACTCTCACCCAGGGACTTAAAATTGTTTGTCAAATCATCTGAATGGTTCGAAACTGATAGCGAGTTCGGACAAAGGACCAGATTTACTGACTCTTGTGACTACATGTAGGCCTCTAGGGAACATTGACACTGTTGCCTGGCACCCTGGGAAGATATATTTTCGATGTGTGATATGGACTAATGTTGTACACATATTCGGGAGTCTCAGTAAACTTTAGGGAGTCTCATTTTGAAAAAGGGAGGACCATAATTACCTACAAGATAGCTATGGTCTGTAACAAATTATACATACTCATTCACTTGCTGAATGCTTTCAGACGTATCATTGCGGGCGGAGAATTCCAAGTCTTCGAAATTGTAAAACTTGTATTATATAAATTAGTTTGATTTGTATATTTGCAGATAAACCAACAGTTGTGGAATGTCAGCTATACATATACAGCTTTGATTCTTTTTCTGAAACTACGATGGTAAGTACATCAGTCACGATATACGGTAAATTCGATATGTATTCCCTACACTCTACATTTCTTATTCTAACATTTGTCTTTTTAGAGAAATGGAGATAATATTTCTATAAAAAAAACATGATACAAATAGTGTTGCTCGAACTAAAGTCACTATACGTGATTGTTCATTAGGTGGGAATTGGAGATTGAATAGAACAAATTAGGCCAATGTGAACATTTAGGAACGACAGCGTGGAAAGGTATGAGGTAGATTATCTAGATTACCACCTTGCGAGGTCAAATTGAATCCAAATCTCCAAATCTGAAATCTCACCGGACTCGTTGACCTAGTTTGCTTTCTCTCTTTCATGTTTTATTTTGTAAAATCCATACATTATTTATATTTTCACAGTGATATACAATGTAGTCACAAACTTCTGATTCAGTTGTTATTGAAGGTTTGTTTTGTTTACCATCGTATTTATATGTGCTTATGCAGAGTTTGGCTATACTAATATCACCGTATTAACATACTAAGACATAATATAACCAATCTTTACTTCTGTACTTGATACAAAAATGTTCTTTTCGGAGTTTGGTTTACCATTAACAATAAGGGTGCAACTTCTAAGCATTCGCAAAAGAAATACTCAATGTAATCTACTATTTGCAGTATTCACAATGGTTTGTTTCTGAAACGTCAATTGTTTTGTAACATAATCTGCGTCAGATATAGTTTGTAATACTTTCCATTATAGCGCTCTCAGTGTAACTTTCTTTATACATTTAATTGCCATTCCCATTTGCCATTTATGTCAACCTTGAATTTGTTCTTCCAAAATATATAGAGCATGCATGTTTTTTATTAATATTTTGCCTTTTAATGCTTGGATCGGTTTTCAATGATAATATATCTGATCTTTTATCATAGTATATTGGAAACCGAAATCTGAAATCCAAGATTTGGGAATAGCCTCAATAACTGACAAATACTCTGGCATCCTTCAATGTGCTTTACCAAGCTTGAAGAATAATTCTTCGAGAGACCGGAAATCTCCATTTTCAATAACGTCCTTCACACGTCCTTTAACCCAGTCTTTATAGTAAATAACTTCGTTGTCACACAAAACATGTTTATTGTTGCATAGTTCATGATAGACGTTCGTCGTTGTTGTCCTGTCATCATTGCAATACCATAGCGTACGTTAGAATCTAATCAAACTTCCAATGCATTGCTCCAAGAGCGATTTAAGAAGATGACCCCCCCGACCAAAAACACACACACACTAAAATCCTTCATTAAGCAAGAGAAGCAATACAAAGGGATTGTTTTCATACTAGTCTTGGCTTCATCTAGTTAGCTTTCTTTGTTACCTTTGGATGGGCCTGAAAAGATATATTTATCTAAACCTCCATATTCATCCTCCCAATAAAACCGACTTTATGACCCGTTTTTTGGCAAACTAAGTTGATTCAATCTATTCCCAACCCAAATCGGTCCATTTATCCATATCCACAGCTAATTGTTTCTCTACTCTTGGAATGTAAATCACGATAAAATTGTTTTCCGTACGCTCGAGCAGCTCAATCTCTTTGGAAACAACGTGATAATTTGATACGATGTATTGCCTGCTTTGATCCTGGAAAAATACGGTTATTATTTCTTTAGTCCCAGGTCGCATTAAAATGGTTTCTGCAAACAATCCCTGGTTAGATGTTCCTTCAAACATTCTCAACAAAAGCGTCATTGAAGTACAAAGGTACTCTCTAAAAAAAACTGTGAACTGTTCCACTCAAGTTTGAGTGAAATGTACCTGTTCACTCAAACTTGAGTTACTTTTCACTCAACTTGAGTTAAAACCACTCAAGTTCACTCAACTTGAGTGAGATCAATTTCCACTCTTATGCTTGATTGAATGTCACTCAAGTTGAGTGCATTTAACTCAAGTTGAGTGAAAGGTTAGTCAAGTTAAGTGAAAATCTCACTCAAGTATTGAGTGAGATCAATTTCCACTCTTACTTGAGTGAAATTTCACTCAATTTTCTTTAGAGAGTAACTCTATAGTATTTCGCATTACAAGTCATGACAGGTCAGTATAAATATTTTGAAATATTTTGAAAGTATAGAGTAACCATGGAAGTTGAAAAAAGTGAATAAGTTCTATCCTATGAAATGCATTTACTGCTGCTGACATTTGAAGCTGATCAATCTTATTTTTTCGACTGAGTCGTACGCGCACGCTTTGGCTAGACATTCTTTCGTTCTATGGGATTTTCTTCCGCCTTCCTCTGTGTTGCCTCGTATACGACGGTAAACATCCGTGGAGAGTTACGTAACCAGTGACGCTACTTCATGTAACTGACAGCAGACGATTTTAAACCAATGGAATTTCATGAAATCAATTTCTCCTGGTCAAAATTTTCCAAGCCCAGTTCCCGTGTTTAGCATGTGATTATGTTTTATAGACGCTCCGGATCACGTAGGAACTGGATATTCAATCTGCCAGATCAACGCGATGGCTATATTTCTAGTCCATGGCTGGGCGACTTCATTCCAGTTACCATTCTTGACTGTGATACACACTGACAGTGAGAGTTCCTTGTATGTTGAGAACGAACACTGGATTGTAAATAGAAACTAAAGGTTACACGTGCAGAATCTGCTGTGCCATTTATTCATGCGCATTTAAATACTCCAAAGAATACTTATTATGCAGAAAAAGCATTTTTACACATTCCTCATTTAAACTCCGTCGTACATCATTTTTTGCATATATTTCTTGTTAGAACAAGGAATTAAAATTTGTTTGACACTCCGTAGTAGATCGGTGTTCATGGTGTTGGGGTATAATTATCAGAGAACATCTGCGCGTCTGATAGATAAGTTCAATTTTGTAGATTGGAGAGATGCCTGGTTTTTAGTTAAACGACAGCGTTCAATTGAAAGGTTGTTTATGCACTAACATTTGGCCCACAGCAAACTACTTCAAATACGTCTTCAACAATTACGGCACGGTTAATATTTCTGATGAAAGAAGGACGAGGTATAAATTCAGTTTTGTTAAGAACACACTCCCGAAGAATATTGATTTGTTACTGACTTATCGTTAATGGCATTTGAACGGCCCCGAGCCTGTCCGAAGCCAAATGTACCAATGTGTAGTCGTCTTTGGTGCGAAACATTCCTGACCCCCTTGAGACAAAGAAATCTAACATAATATCTGAGAGCTATATTTTCAATCATACATCAATGGAATGTTGTAGCCAAGTTTGAGGCTTTGATGTTTCTCAAGCCTGTGAAGAGTTGTGTTACCGCCGATTGTATCGTGTGAATTTAGTGAATAGAATGTATTGTTGTTATAGAGTATCATGGAAATTGTTTTGAAGAGTATGCCTGAAGAAAATGACATTGGATGCACAAAGCGTGACTGAGATACAACATACTCTAGTTAACGACTTTACAACGAAAATCATATCGATTAAGAATACTGATCAGCGATACGGATTTTATATTTTTGGAACATCATGATGTTTGCCGCCATCAGTGAAATCTTTTGACCGCTTCTCCCTTGCAGGAAACTAGCCTAGTTTCATATACTGCTATTTATTCCTTTAGTTTGATGCTAATGCTATTATATGAATTAGGTCTTTGGATTATTGACGTGGAAATTCTTTGATGGACGACGGCTGAATATTGAATGACGGACTAGACGCTTGTATTTTTCCATGTACTTCAAGATACCCATGCTGCTCATATGAACATTCACACTCCGAGTGTGCCTGAGATACATAATTCTCTCCATAACGACTCTGCAACGAATATCATATGGATTAGGAATACTAATAAGCGATACGGGATTGATATTTTTGGAACATCATGATATCTTGCTGGTGTGATGGATAAGAATGTCCTGGTGATTAGTGCCCCTTCTCATACCCTTTTCTATGGCAACCGAGGACGGACACTTGTCACAAATGTGGAGAAAAGTGTCCTACATGGGTTAGAAGATAGGAACCGGACACTCATAGCCAGAGTACATTCTACACACCGGCATCACTGAAAACTGTTGATCGCTTCTCTCTTGTAGGAACCTAATCTATGTTTATGTATACTATGATTGTTTTATTTTTTTTTTAATTTGCTGCTGATGCTGTTATATAAATCAGGACTTTGGATTATGGACGGACATTTTTTAATAAACGACGGTTGGACATTGAATGACGGAATAGACGCTTGCATTATGATGAAGCCAAAATCGAAATGATTTTCTGAAACGGATTTCTGAAGGATTCTGCGATAAGTATTAGGTGTCAACGAAAATAAAATACGCCCATGACGCTTTTAATTTATAATATAGTTTCGGTCACAATGGTTGGTGTTTTGAAAAAGAATTCGAAATTTGAACAGAACAATGAAATTCAAGCAAATCAGATTGATTCTTAAGCATTTCTTGCGACGGTTCATGAATATCCGAAATGTGTTCTACAGTCATGAGCTTTCGTTGACAATCTCCCTACACTGGAATGTGAACAGTAAATCAGTGCAGTGAATCACTATCATTAATCTATATGCAAATTGCTGGGAGCGTCAATGCGAATGAACGTTTGTTTTTCTCCTAAAAAGTGTCTGCAACCACATTGTAATCATTTGATGTTCCTTGGTATGCTGCGTGTCCATGTTCGAACACCACTTATTGACTGAGAGCGCTATGCTTGTTGCAAGGTTTTGTTGAAAACTAGTCGGGTTATTGTCACAAGGCAGCTGCTAATTGTCTCAAGTGTAAGGTGTGAACACCCATTCACACAAATACAGAACCTTCAGGCTCCCAGACGTGTCTCATGCATGATGGATTATGATTTTAACATATGCATTCGCTGACATGAGACTCTGATGTTCATATACATGCCGCATATTACGATATGAGGGACAGGTACTTCAGACAAAACCGTTTCATAGCGACAGGGGATATATCACTAGCCTTTGGTTGCCAAACAACAGTGAACTTTCCAAATTATGCTGTGATCTTTCTAAAGATAGATACATATACTTTCTGCCATTTATATTTCTTCCCAAACGCTACCCGAACGCTGATCACATTTCGCTGATCACTATACTCAATCCTTATGATTTTCGTTCTAACGTCGTTATCTAGAGTATGATGTATGATTTGATTGTGAATTTCGTATGAACGCTATGAGAATCTTGAACCACATGGGTTCATAAGGCCCCTAGTCCAGGGTTGAACGGAATTAGACACAAGTTACGAAACGTAACGTCATAGATCTTGCACGCCACGTCCGTATTCTGCTGTCAGCATGCGATTCGTATCTCCAAATGTGAGAAAATTTGAGTGGACGCGCCCTATGATATAGCTCTAGATCTGTTTTATAAGTTTCTTCAATGATGTTTTGTGAAGTTGATTAAGATCTTCCCATTTAGCACAGGATCTAGCAAATGGTTCAATGCGAGATATATATACGTCTCATACAGGTCCTTCTGGTATATTATTTTCCAGATAGGGATAGTTTAAATTGTCGATGTCGAAATTGTAATCATCTCTTTTGTTGAGAGACAAGGTCCGCTTCATATTTATAGGAATATAGGTCTATATAAAATGTGCCATTAGGGTCATCGGTAGTTTTCTTCAAATCCAGTGAAGGTGAATATATATCCTTCACTGTGTCATTTATATAGCGATTATCCACAGTGAGAAGATCGTCTATATAGCGTTTGGTGAATAAGAAGGAACGGGATTTGAAAGCTTCTGAATATAGTCGTATTCATATGAGAACAGATATAGGTCAACTGAAAGGGGTGCACAATTACTATCCATTGGAATACCTATATGCTGTTGATATATTGTATTGCCAAAGAACGTCGCACGCTATTGTGCCCATTTGGTCCCCTTTTCAACTTTTACCAGTCCGACCATTACAAATCACGTGACTTCGGTGAGATTGGGTGAACTGCCAAATATCTTACAAGCGCTGCCGCATGAGTAAGGCCACACTGTTCTCAGTCAGCGTTTCACATTAATCTGGCAAGGAAAACGGAAACTTAATTAATCTAAAAAATGTTGATTCGTCGATGGCAGATCGTTACATGTTGATAGTGTTAATATTTGCACGAGCTATGTATATATTATATCACGGCGTGTACCACGAATATCAATGAAAACATAATATCATCCGATAATGATGCGACATCTTCGAAGTCGATCGTCCGATTCCTACTTCTACCAAATTGATTCCTCATCCTGTACAGTAATGTCGAGATTTCATCAGCATCCATGTCTGTGAAATGTCGACGCTGTGTCATTACATCCACCGATTCGCCCATCTTGTTTTCCATCGAATGTTTGGAGCAACATCTACAACCGGCGGGAACCAACATACTTTGCGCAAAAAAAATCCAATCGAGCCGAGCCTGGTATCACCACAAATCCACCCCTACTGCACTTGCAAAAAGTAAACCGTCGGTGACTTTTGGCGCAACATACTATTGGTAATGTTATTACTTTGGAGACTTGGCACCGCCTGACGTACCTTCAGCTAATAGGGCTTGGTGTGTCGTAGTATCAAACGGACATCCAGCTCTCTTCCATTTGTAAAACCTCTGTTGGCATGAGTTGCAAATCAAACCATCTTGCGAATGCGATACATTACCCCAGTCTGAGTGCTAAACAGATATTTTGAGCATTTGGCTTTTTTTCTTCGCTTGTCACAGCATGCACACAGCGACCATACCATTGTCGATTTCACTTTTTTTGTTTGATTCAGAATCGTATATGTTTCAAGCGTCATACAGAGCTTACTGGAAATAATTCAGATAAAAGTTAGATTTATAAACTCCCACTTGAGTACGATATTCCGTGTTTTATTTGCAGGTGAATTGGTTCTTTTAATGCTGAGCTACATTTATAACGGAACACCTATTCGTGAATGCACAGAAAAATACTATCTTCGAAGTGCATACTTTTTTCTAGTAGTGGCTACTATATTTATGTAAATAATAACTGTGTTCTTTCTCGTGTTCTGAATGTGCATCGAAGTGGAGAACGGGAGTGACAATAAAAATGCGGTTAGCCCGTTATGGGATTCGAACCCGAACCAGACATGCAAGAAGTTCAAGGGTAGCGCGCTTTTATCCGTTACACTATCTCGCAATGCGACAGGCGTGATATCCTGAATTGTTCCATTTAATATTCAGCACTCCACGTGAAAGAATACATATAATAAAGTTTTGATTTTACATATGAAGCAAGTCGAGAACCAAAATCATCTTGTGGACAACTACTAGGTATTGACTCAACAAATATTTTTTTTGTAAAGTTTGTTTTGGTTCTCGACTGGCTTCATATGTTTGTAGAGAAAATAAGGTAGTTATTTTACCCCAAAACAGACGATTTTGTACGAATACACTTCTTCAATGGGTTGTTATTCCAGAACGCCAAGACCTAGTGCCTGACAATTACTCTGAACATACGACAAGATAATATTTATTAAGCCAACGGAAAAATTACTTTCCTACGCGATATTTCATTTTGGCAATCCAAACCGCACCTCATGGGGGTCAAATCACCATCAAACCGCGCCAGGTCCTTTCACATAGATATTATTAATGAGAAATTCTATAAGCAAAGAAACATCCCATGAATGATATCCCTTGTATGTAGGAGAGGCAAAAAATACGTTATGTCTTCTGACATTGACATATCGGCGATCAGTTTTCTTCAACACCGATGCTATTAACGAATAGGTCAATAAGGTCCTGATGAGGGATTGTAGTCTAGAGAGTTGATAAATCCCATGTGGATACATATCTGTATGGTATTTGTCATTTCGCAAGAAGTTCTTCTGTAAGACATTTTGAGGTTTTCAAGATCAACATGCATTAATCAGTATACTGATTTTGAAGCATTTTCATTAATGCGGGATATCCACGGAGTCCATCTCCGGCTTATACATGTACATTCAAATTACATCCTGTACATTCAACATTTTTCAATCCTCAGATTATCATCCAATCACAACTAACTGTTAACGAAAAACAAGGTGATAATAAAGTGTCCGTTTCGCACAAAGAAGCCCGTGTTGCAAGCAGTTAATTACGGCCTGGTGCAGCTATTAACAGTTCATATATTTGTATGGTTTCCTCGAGCTGCCCGTTAGGCTATTAAATAATCTTTCCAGTGCACTCAGTTCAGTTTCGTACAATATCAACAGTTTGGTTTGCATGACCTCAAAGATAGAACACAATCCCAGGGGAAAGTTTTCGATTATATTGAAAACCATTTTCCACGCAAAAGACTTTTGTAGAGCAATGGGAAATATAGTAATGGTCTTAATACTATTAATAGTACAAATCGTTTCACAGTGACTATTGAAATAGAGTACGAAACATACTGATACATCAATCGTTTCTTTCGCCGCGTTCAACGGAACATGCATTTTCAAATCCGCATGGAATAAGCAGATCAATACGGCAGCACGGCGCATCCATATGCAACCGCCCACAGCGCTTTGTTTCACAAGCTTACTTCGCTTAACTCTGCCCTTAATAGCGGAAGATGACCTTTACGACGTGGCTATGATGTATAATAATCTACGCACAAGTCATTCATTTTGAATCCGACCTAACAACTCCCTCACTTTCGTACATGAGCGAACTACCTTTCATAATCTATGCCCATATAAACGGAGCAAATAACATCTAGACCATTTTTTATAACGGAGGTATAACACAGAATTGAAAAGTAATCGAAACATTCGACAAACATCGCTTTTATTGTACATAATGTCACTTCCGGTGGTGTTCTCCTTGGGCGGGAATGTTGTCCGACAATCTGACTGATGACTGAGGTATTGCTATGCTCCAGTGAAGCGGTTTATTCATATGATACAGCAACATTCTCACAACTGCCTCCCCACACCGACCTTCCATCCACACAGCAACATTCTCACAACTGCCTCCCCACACCGACCTTCCATCCACACAGCAAATCTGAATGTTTCTAATGGAGAGCGGACTATGTACAATTTGAATACAAGCGTCAGATCAGAGATTTAGTAGTCCGCCGTTGTCCGTAACATTTTCGTATCCATTATCGAAATACCTGAATGATAAGACAATATTAATACCAAATTCCAAGCACTCCTGAAACTACTCAAGTTAAGAAAAATAGCGCCAGGCGTCATCTTATCAATCTCAATGATTTATGTACGACCTGCATAACCGATATAAAGAAACAACGAACAGTTAAGACTATTCATCAGAAAAGACACTTGTACGACACGCCTGATAACACTCCTTGTACCACTGCCACTCAAACAAATCATCAGTTATCCTGAGACTATCATCGGAGACGATGAATATTCGAGAAAGATATTCTAGCTGTAGACAAGGTGATAGCATACACACAACCTTATAACAACAGATCCCTACAACAAATGACATCTGTCCGCATTGAGAGGGTTTAACCCTATCAGGGAGGGGTTAACCCTA
The DNA here is from genome assembly GCA_036873755.1 of Hanleya hanleyi. Lineage (NCBI taxonomy): Eukaryota > Metazoa > Mollusca > Polyplacophora > Lepidopleurida > Hanleyidae > Hanleya > Hanleya hanleyi. The sequence goes on from JAVTVY010016249.1 coordinate 31,753, forward strand.
TCAGTTAGGGGTTAACCCTATCAGGGAGGGGTTAACCCTATCATGGAGGGGTTAATCCTATCAGGGAGGGGTTAACCCTATCAGGGAGGGGTTAATCCTATCAGGGAGGGTTTAACCCTATCAGGGAGGGGGATATAAAGAAACAACGAACAGTTAAAACTATTCATTAGAAAAGACACTTGTACGACACGCCTGATAACACTCCTTGTACCACTGCCACTCAAACAAATCATCAGTTATCCTGAGACTATCATCGGAGACGATGAATATTCGAGAAAGATATTCTAGCTGTAGACAAGGTGATAGCATACACACAACCTTATAACAACAGATCCCTACAACAAATGACATCTGTCCGCATTGAGAGGGTTTAACCCTATCAGGGAGGGGTTAACCCTATCAGTTAGGGGTTAACCCTATCAGGGAGGGGTTAACCCTATCATGGAGGGGTTAATCCTATCAGGGAGGGGTTAACCCTATCAGGGAGGGGTTAATCCTATCAGGGAGGGTTTAACCCTATCAGGGAGGGGGATATAAAGAAACAACGAACAGTTAAAACTATTCATTAGAAAAGACACTTGTACGACACGCCTGATAACACTCCTTGTACCACTGCCACTCAAACAAATCATCAGTTATCCTGAGACTATCATCGGAGACGATGAATATTCGAGAAAGATATTCTAGCTGTAGACAAGGTGATAGCATACATACAACCTTATAACAACAGATCCCTACAACAAATGCCATCTGTCCGTATTGAGAGGGTTTAACCCTATCAGGAATGGGTTAATCCTATCAGGGAGAGGGTTAACCCTATCAGGGAGGGGCTAATCCTATCAGGGAGGGGTTACCCCTATCAGGGAGGGGTTAACCCTATCAGGGATGGGTTAATCCTATCAGGGAGGGGTTAATCCTATCAGGGAGGGGTTAACCCTATCAGGGAGGGGTTAACCCTATCACGCCCGGGACGATTTTGGGTCTGTCCTACCCCTAATTATTTTCATTGTCTCTTGGGGTAGAGGGCTGAACATTTTCATAGCCTACACTTGGGTAAAGTTCTACGAGAAAATGTTAAGGGCAATCGAGATGTCATCTATTCGGAAGCCATTTTTCGCATATTTTTTGGAGCGATTTTCTGATTTTTTTATTTTTCGATATTTTCTCTCAGTTACTAATTAATGTGATAGAGAAAATTAGTTTTGGCAGAATAAATAAATCTTATGCGAAAAAAATTGACAGAAAAGACCGAAAACACTACTTTCTGAGGACACCTAGTTGACGACATTAAGCACTACTTTCTGAGGACACCTAGTTGACGACATTAAACACTACTTACTGAGGACACCTAGTTGACGACATTAAACACTACTTTCTGAGGACACCTAGTTGACGACATTAAATACTACTTTCTGAGGACACCTAGTTGACATTAAACACTACTTTCTGAGGACACCTAGTTGACGACATTAAACACCACTTTCTGAGGACACCTAGTTGACGACTTTAAACACTACTTTCTGAGGACAACTAGTTGACGACATTAAACACTACTTTCTGAGGACACCTAGTTGACGACATTAAACACTACTTTCTGAGGACACCTAGTTGACGACATTAAACACTACTTTCTGAGGACACATAGTGGACGACATTAAACACTACTTTCTGAGGACACATAGTGGACGACATTAAACACTACTTTCTGAGGACACATAGTGGACGACATTAAACACTACTTTCTGAGGACACATAGTGGACGACATTAAACACTACTTTCTGAGGACACATAGTGGACGACATTAAACACTACTTTCTGAGGACACCTAGTTGACGACATTAAACACCACTTTCTGAGGACAACTAGTTGACGACATTAAACACTACTTTCTGAGGACACCTAGTTGACGACATTAAACACTACTTTCTGAGGACAACTAGTTGACGACATTAAACACTACTTTCTGAGGACACCTAGTTGACGACATTAAACACTACTTTCTGAGGACACATAGTGGACGACATTAAACACTACTTTCTGAGGACACATAGTGGACGACATTTTGAATTTTCCCATGATCCGTATTAAGGAAATAGTCTCAAAAAGACGACAGACAATATGATTTGCGTGAAAGCCAGAAAGTTTTAGCTCGCTGGTTGTCTTTGTTTCGGGGCTGCGGTGAAGAGTTCGGTAGGGAGAGTCATAATGCCCCCCAAAGGTCAGACTGGGTTAGGTAATGTACCATATGAACATTCTGGTGTTTCGTATGATTATATTTGTCAGCATATAAATTATTACATTATATTTGTCAACTTGAACATAATGAATGCCGTTTAACCCAATTTTGCACAATAAAATAGAGATCAACCTATCACGTAGTTCATTCACTTCGTTAGACAGGTCTTCAATCTTTAATCGATTTCTAATTTCAGGATTTTACTGTGAACATGTTCCTCAGGCAGCAATGGATGGACTTCCGGTTACATTTCCATGATCTTGTTCCCACACAGATCTTTGAGCTAGACTCAAGATTTCTACGTGATATCTGGGTGCCAGATTTATACTTTGTGAACGGTAAACGTGGCGCCATTCACGATATTACTACGCCAAATAGGTTGATACACGTCTACAGGGACGCCAATGTGAAATACAATATAAGGTAAGAGAATAGTTTCACATACAGGTCGTCATGCGAAGTAACCTGTTGACTGGGTGGTTCTGTATCGTCCTGTTGACTGGCCCTTTAGACACATAACAATAATATGTGAGCGAAAAACAATGCCATTTCCTATTCGAAACGAACGTCGTCATCATATTTTATGCCTCGTCACATTGCAGACCATGGACGCTTTTAAATTCACTCATTTTGTGATATGCATTTTTTGGCCTTCGTTCTTCACGTATACATTTATGCTGTCAGATGAACCGAAAAGAAATATGCTGCGCAATTATATGTTAGATTCACAATGACTGTCGTAGCCGTTGAGACGATCGTTTTTGGTGGAACATGGCGGGCGGATCACCTAACTTCACATTGAAGGATTTGAAGCTGGTGAAACCGTTACAGTTCCCAAATACAATTTGGCTGAAACGGAGCGAATGTAATATATACTAGGCGTATGATCAATATTCAGTATCCAGCCGCTGTTCACAAAGAAGTTGCGCGTCAAGAATCGACGTACGTTTTATTTCCGACCATTAGCCAAACATACTTAACATTAAACATAAAGAAAGTGCAAGTTATTTTCTTAGAAAACAGAATCGGTCAGCAGTTTCATTGATCACAGACACCATCGTGTTCTACTCGTAAAACCCTCATAAATGGAAAGTATTCGTGTATACATATGCATTGTCAAGTCTTTTTAGAGCATACAGGTATATCTAAGTATTAGACACAATCTACGAGTCGTAGCATGACAGCTTCTTCAATCGTATTTCGTAGTGTTCTCGCAACTCAGACTTCACCATGTAGGCTCTCCTAGCCCATGTTGGAAACGGCAATGTTTACCGAATCGGTGTCTATTTGTATCAGCTGCCAGTCTAAGGAATCGTAAAACATACATAGGAGTCGTACAGGAATTCCAGAATACGGAATTTCGCGAACTAGTAAACCATATACCCCATCTGGCAGGGTAAGTTTTTCGCATGGTCTTTTTGGCTGAGGTAACTTCAAACGTGGTATCATCAATGGCCGCCATATAACAGAATAGGGGCGAGATAATGCTCCCCTATGATGGCTTTGCTGGGGTCGACAACCCCTTGGCAACGAGCGGTGGTGACGGCGTCGGCAAATTCTCCGAGACAGGCCTTCCCATGTACGTTCATAAAGTTAGACCGCGGTTCGCAGTTCATTATTCGAGGAGACCAGCAATTATTTCCGCAGATATGGAAATCTGTATTTTTTATTATGAGTACTTTGAATTCCAAACCCTGTATAGCAAGAGAGAATGTCATGCTCTATATCTTTGTATATTCATATCCCAAATCTGACGCCAGGGGGCGCTGCTAGGGGCGATGCTATGAATCGCTGAATGACTGGTCCCGAATAACGAACTGCGAACCGCGGTCTAACTTTATGAACGTTCCCCATGTAAACTCCGTCAGTTGGTACATGTGGAGGACATCAAGACCGTGACTCACGCACCAGCGCAGTATTGTGGGCGCCAAGCAGGATTTTCTCATCAAACATACTACCAATCGCGATTAGTATACCTCGAGGATGTATGAGGCCATGGTGCCCCATATGTCGTTTCGACACATCTCGGTGGTTTTGATGATGGCATGGCATTTAGCGAACGCGGATTTCGAATCGCTTTCGACGTGGATGACCGGACCATTCCGACCACGACCGATATCCGACGACGTCCCCTGGGTATTTTCGTTTCTGGGATAAAGCAGCTCTTCAGTCCATGGTTATCTGAATCTGTATTCTCTAGAAACAGATAAAACGTATAACATAAAGTTCATATATTATAGCAAATACTTTTATGGGGCCCAGTAGTCAGTAAAACTTGCTTAACCCCAGAAGCTATACGTGACTCTGTCGAGACACTACAGGAATTCCGGTCTGTTTTGATTAGTTTTTGTTGAGAGAACAAAATCAATATTGCAAACCGGAACCACATAAAGTTCGAATTCCTTGCTTTGTTCCATGAAGACATTTTGTCCTTAGTCATACAGACAAATATAATTTAATCCCTTAGTTTAGTGGCACCCCGACAGTGTCCCACCTTCACCGTTACACGCATTACCTTTTCTTGATATATTCCCAGTAGCTTTCTTGGCTTAGATTGGTATTCCTGTTTACTTTTTCTTCAGCATATAGTTTGTATTCCTGTTTACTTTTTCTTCAACATATAGTTTGTATTCCTGTTTCTGTAAATTTGCCACAGATGTTATACTGGAAAAGCTACTGAAGACATACCAAGAAAAACTAATGTGTTGGGAGAAAGGGGGGACACTGTTTGAATGTCAACAAATTAAACTAATATATGATATTTGTTTGCATGATTTAGTAAAAGGCAAAATGTCTTCTTAGAACAAAGCAATGCACTCAAACTTGATGTGGTTTCAGTTTGCGATATCGCATCCGATAATCATGAGATTGAGAATTTTGTTCTCTAAACAAAACTAATCAAGTCAGATCGGATTTCCAGAAGTTTCTCAACATCAGAGTCATGTATCTTCCGAGTTAATTGTTTTTGCTAACTACTGGGTCCCATAAATGTATTTGATATAAAAGTTAAAGTATATGTTAAGTTTGACCTGTTTCCCGTGAATACAGATTTAGATATCGATGGTCTGGGGAGCAGTTTTATCACAAAAATGAAAATAAACAGGGGCAGGGGGAAGACCTCTCTAGGTTCGTCGAATGGGGCATCCACGCCCACAGCCGCCCACCCATTTTCAGCAGCACCGAGGTGGGTCGAAACGACATCGGAGAAAGCATGCGGGCATATTCCGTAGAGCACCATATCCTCACACAGCCTCGACGTATGATGATCTGTTGTATGTTTGGCGAGAAAATCCTGTTTGGAACGCTTGTTCCAAGCGCTGGTGCCTGAGTCAGGGCCTGGAATAACTCACACTTGTTTGTCATGCGATGGAGTTTAGGCCCGAGGCCTGTTTCTAAGGAATTACCACCGCCCGCCACCCAGGGGATGTCGATCCCAACAGAGGGGAAACGATGAAATTTGTTTGGCAACAGCGGCTTTGGCAAAACCGTGACCAACCATTTCATTTCCACCACTAAACAAGCCCGCGACCGCATTAACTCGACCCTATTCCGTCATATGGCGGTCATTGATGATATCACGTTTGAGGTCACCTCTTCACCTCTGCCTAAAGATCATCCCCTACAATCTACGCCGCCAGATAGGGCGTATGATGTACCAATTGGCGAAACTCCGTATGCTGGAATTCCTGTACTTCCTATGTGTGTTCTTCGAGCCATCGGACTGGCATTTGATACAAATGCATACCGATTCTGAATACGTGGCCGTCTCCAACCCCGACTGGGACAGCCTGTGTAAACTTGAGCAGAGAGAACGCCTCGAAGCCGAATGTGATCGCTCGTTACCGCGGATAGACCAATACGCATTTGACAAACGAACACGGGTGCTATTCAAGCTGGAGTGGATCCAATATGCCGTGATTGCCCTCTCATCGAAAATGTTACGGTGACTGTGGGGGCAATAACAACAAGTTCAGCTGTAAGGGATCAATCATCACAACCATAGCATCACGAAATCCCTGTACCTAGTTAGGCTTCAGAGCAAGACCAGTACCAGCACTGGAAAATTTTCTCCCGGAGAATGTCACCACGACGTATATTTAGGGATGATGGTCGCGATAAAATCTAAAGTAAACGACAACTTACACCACAGAGAATAGCAGCAATGCCGTGCGTTAATTTATTTGGAAAATACACCGTGTTATGGTGTATTCATATCTGTTATGAGCCTTATACATTTTTGTAAATACGTGTTAGCGGGTCATAACTCTTGTATTGTGTTCTTTGTTATGAATTTGTCCCTACAACGATCTGATTGGCTTTTCTTGTACGAACATCGGTCCGTTTTTTTCCACAGCCATTAGTTCATTGGGCCGAGCGGTAAAGCTCCCCCGTGTGTCGCTAGAATGCCACTAATGCGACATATCGAAAGAGTATTTCGGTGTTCAGATTGGAGGTCACTTCCGGTCGCGTTATCTGAAGTGAACTGTGACCATGCACATGGGTGTTTATTTTGGACATGCGCGGATGCGTGGGTCAAAGGTCGCTAAAGGTCACCCGGAAATGACGTCACAAAGTGCACTCATAGGTCAAAGGTAAAACTTACACGAAATATTCTTTCTCTACTACTAGTCAACCATGACTTCCCCCTGCAGAGGTTGGGATAAGTACTCTCCAGTGAAGCTCATCTGTTGGTATATATTCCACGCATATCGTCGTATTTAGTGCGCTTTAGCGTCCTCTATCGTTTTAGATCAGTTTTGCAAATATGTATTATGAAATTTATATATCTGGAAATGTTGCTTTATTTGGTCGTGAGAGTATCAATGTTCATAACCTCGTACTTATCTAAACGACTGTTTCATGGTGTGTAGTTCCGGATAAGCTATAATTATATATCGGACATTGTTCGAAGTATTCCTGATTTCCATCGCTTTTAAATAATCGATGTTGGAGAGTCGTTGAAAATGAACGGGCAAGACCATATATTTGCTTGACTGGATAACAAATGAAACTAGAGCTGCTGGAACTGAATACACTCGGTTTTCCCCATCAATATTTAAATCCCGAGAATATACGGGGTCATTAATGGATGTAGACCTCGAGGAATATGGATAAGTCAAATGGAATGACAACGTTACAACTTCATAACAGTAAACTTTCCACGCTGTACGCAACTGTTACATAAATCAGTTGCAAATAGCTGTGATTTCGTTGTTATGGGTTATTTTATCTTGTATATTTGTTTGGCACAAGTATTTCAATTCGGCTCCATTCAAACAGCTTTTTGTTTCGAGAGAGAAATATATTCCGCGATGCATGATAAATTATCAGTGAATAAGTGTGTAACCTATCTCATATGAAGAAAAACTTCCAATACCAAAGAATAGCGGTCAGTTTGTCTTAATCTTGGATGTTGATGTAAATTGGTGCAACTTTTAGTGGGTGTGTATTTTATGAAAATATTTGCAATGGGCGGGCAATTTTTCCACTTTTTTGCGCATTTCAAATATCTCGAAAAATATTCTCACGTATTCTACTCAGCAATCATTACATGTGCCGAGGCATGTCGCTTCAAAAACTCTAAACGTATGCAAGACATCACCACTTCTCAGTTGTCTAATGTATAAATTCGAACCCCATTGTGCAGGCATGAACCCAAATTCCTCGTCGCGTCATATATATTTGGCCTTAAAATAGTGCGATCATGGGCATTATGGCCAGATCCGACCATACTTTCATGCAACACTGCGCAACTAATCAAATTTGCAAACTCATGGAGACGACACATTTGGCCTGAATCAGGTGATGTACCAAGTGGCGTCATCGGTGGTTGTGACAGTAACTTGAATATTGCAGCCGGAAATTATCCGAGACGGATCGAGAAAAGTTTGTATCCCCGTTTAATTGATGCCATTAGATGCATATTGGTTGTAGAATCAAGCTGCTTGATTTATAGCGACGCGCCGTGCCACATGTCATACATTTGTTCATTTGCGGCTACTGTAAAATTAATCAGAGCTTTAGATTCTTCTATGATGATACTCCACATCGTGGCTTCGCGATTTCGCATCGTGGCTTCATGTCTCCGTATTGTGGCTTCACAGGGTCAAGATTTTCTTTTGAGCCAAAAGCGAAACCTTGAGCATCTTGCATAACAGACCGCGTTCCGCCCACGTTCAGTATTTTTTATTGTGTTGTCACGGTCGCCATGGTCGCAGTAAACAATTATAGGTTATTGGTTGAATACTGACTGATGTGGACGAGTTCTATTTTTGTGGGGCGAAGATGTGCGGACGAGCTTGCGAGTCCGCACATTCGCCCCACAAAAATAGGACGAGTCCACATCAGTCAGTATTCAACCAATAACCTATTTATTATACATCTAAATAGCTAAATGATCACTTAGCAACACGAGGTATGTTTTCAAAGTTGAATATATTCACAATTTCATAAAGACGAGTACCTGTAACATTCGTAGTAAAATACGTAGTAACAGATTTGTGAATGGCGGATTGATATAGAACAGTCAACATATGGTAAATAGGTCACGAATTCAGCACGCGCTCCCAGGGAAACAGTTCTGAACAGTCACGCGGGAGGATTTAGCGCAAATTTTCAACAATACAAAAGTGATTATCTATCATTCATGGGATGTGAGATTAATGTTAAATGTACAGTTATTCAATATAGCTCCTCGGAATAACTGTCCGACTTGACCAGGTTGAGCAGCTTCGTCGCGAGCAGTAGACTGTGTTGATGATGGCATTGACTCGGCTGTGCGCTCACTTGTTGCCGTTGAAGCCGACGAGGAGACCGTACACGATGGAGTGACTTTCTTCTGCAGGGAATTAGAATTCAAGATCTCGGACATTTTCTTCTGTTCTTCAAAATCCATACTGGTGTCATAACTGGAAAGTGAGGCAATGCTTTTATGTCCCGTGACTTGGATGATTTTGTGAGCAGAGATACCCGCTTTAGTGAGGGTTTTAGCTGTGGTTTTTCTGATCGAATGGCTGGACTTTCGACCTGTTATCCCCGCCGCTTCAACTGCCTTCGTCACAAGGGAGCCCAGTGTTTTGACGCCCATCGGTGAGTTATAGTACCAAACTCTGTCGTTTGTTTCGATACGTTTAACTGGAATAGGTGTGAGATAAAACGGACTGTGAGAGCTATTTGCTTCAACTGGTCTTCGACTCACAAATTCTTTGTACAACTCGACTGGATCGCGTGATTTATCTTCACTTTTTGTGGCGAAAAGGCGCGGGGGGACATCTCTCCAGTCGTCACGTTTGCTTCCGTCTCTTGTTTTGCTGTCACGCTCCATCCACTCAAATATTCTTGCCCGTCTGTGTCGGATTTTAATGTAATGTCCCCAAACTGCAACTTCCTTCCGAAAGTTTTCCCCATAAAGAAAAAGAGAGAGAACTGGAGGGCCCGGGGGGTTTTATTTCCCAACTGATCGGAGGCAAACAGTACCTCTTCTTCATGCGGTGTAATGGCCTGCGAAGCTTGGGGGTTTCGACCTTTCCCTTTCTTCTTGAGATCCATCTTTTTGGCCGTCAGAGCTTGGTTAGCTTCATGGAATCTACGATCCCGCAAGAAAATGGCATACGCTTTATCCTTCAAGTGTCGTTCCACAGAATTTTTGATAAGAGTCGAGGCTTGACGGTTCATACTCTGTTCCATCCTGTTTCCGTATGCTAATGAACAGTTCGGCCAAATAATCGTTTAAGAACTAAGGTGGTATGAATTCGATCAGTCGGGGCTCTCTCTTCTGTTCCTATAGCCATCTCTGCACGTTTTGTATATCTCGTTTCGTTGTTTTCACAGTATTTTGTTTTTTCTGTGAATCTGTGAACGCCTGCACATTTGGAACTGCAACATCTCTCGAGGACGTACTGGTTTCAACACTGATTGTGGACACCGAAATTTCCTCCTCAAATGGTGTAAACATTAAATCAAGTTCATTTCCACTTAGATCGGACAGCCACTTTGCAAGATCAGTCCCAACATTCATGTCATCGCTCGCCATGTTTATGTTGTTGTCGTCTGCTATTGCACTTGCGTGACCTTTCGTTTGTAAATAAAAAATAGTCCCGGCGGAGCATGACCCTTCGTTGCTAGGATACACTGTCCAATAAGTAACTGTCCAATATGGGAGAATACTGGACTCGTGTGCTAATGTTATAAGGATAGGGCAGGGGCATAGGTGTATAATAAGTGATATGATTGGTCAATATACACAGGATGTTTCTATTGCAGATTGACTGAAAACTACAGTTCCCCCTTGGCATGATCCGTTCCCATGTACTAGGCGTATCCAAGGTAGAGATACCCGTGGTAGAGATACTCCTGGTTTCAGCGAGGACGGGTGGCTTCGTTCGTCGCTCCTCATACATAATACAATAAAGCGATATCCCTTCTCTTTCATCATAATCTTCCTTTTATCAGACCTGCCCGTTCTGTCAAGGTATCTCTCGATGTACTCTGCGGCATGTGATTATGAATTCCTTTGAGACAAACCGATATTTAGCAGGGCATATATCGCAGCATACTGAATAACACCCATTATTATACACCTATGCCCCTGCCCTATCCTTATAACATTAGCACACGAGTCCAGTATTCTCCCATATTGGACAGTTACTTATTGGACAGTGTATCCTAGCAACGAAGGGTCATGCTCCGCCGGGACTATTTTTTATTTACAAACGAAAGGTCACGCAAGTGCAATAGCAGACGACAACAACATAAACATGGCGAGCGATGACACGAATGTTGGGACTGATCTTGCAAAGTGGCTGTCCGATCTAAGTGGAAATGAACTTGATTTAATGTTTACACCATTTGAAGAGGAAATTTCGGTGCCCACAACACAATCAGTGTTGAAACCAGTACGTCCTCGAGAGATGTTGCAGTTCCAAATGTGCAGACGTTCATAGATTCACAGAAAAAACAAAATACTGTGAAAACAACGAAACGAGATATACAAAACGTGCAGAGATGGCTATGGGAACAGAAGAGAGAGCCCCGACTGATCGAATTCATACCACCAGAGTTCTTAAACGATTATTTGGCCGAACTGTTCATTAGCATACGGAAACAGGATGGAACGGAGTATGAACCGTCAAGCCTCGACTCTATCAAAAATTCTGTGGAACGACACTTGAAGGATAAAGCGTATGCCATTTCCTTGCGGGATCGTAGATTCCATAAAGCTAACCAAGCTCTGACGGCCAAAAAGATGGACCTCAAGAAGCAAGGGAAAGGTCGAAAACCCCAAGCTTCGCAGGCCATTACACCGCATGAAGAAGAGGTACTGTTTGCCTCCGATCAGTTGGGAAATAAAACCCCCCGGGCCCTCCAGTTCTCTCTCTTTTTCTTTATGGGGAAAACTTTCGGATTTCGCGGCCGCGACGAGCACAGGAAGTTGCAGTTTGGGGACATTACATTAAAATCCGACACAGACGGGCAAGAATATTTAGAGTGGATGGAGCGTGACAGCAAAACAAGAGACGGAAGCAAACGTGACGACTGGAGAGATGTCCCCCCGCGCCTTTTCGCCACAAAAAGTGAAGATAAATCACGCGATCCAGTCGAGTTGTACAAAGAATTTGTGAGTCGAAGACCAGTTGAAGCAAATAGCTCTCACAGTCCGTTTTATCTCACACCTATTCCAGTTAAACGTATCGAAACAAACGACAGAGTTTGGTACTATAACTCACCGATGGGCGTCAAAACACTGGGCTCCCTTGTGACGAAGGCAGTTGAAGCGGCGGGGATAACAGGTCGAAAGTCCAACCATTCGATCAGAAAAACCACAGCTAAAACCCTCACTAAAGCGGGTATCCCTGCTCACAAAATCATCCAAGTCACCGGACATAAAAGCATTGCCTCACTTTCCAGTTATGACACCAGTATGGATTTTGAAGAACAGAAGAAAATGTCCGAGATCTTGAATTCTAATTCCCTGCAGAAGAAAGTCACTCCATCGTGTACGGTCTCCTCGTCGGCTTCAACGGCAACAAGTGAGCGCACAGCCGAGTCAATGCCATCATCAACACAGTCTACTGCTCGCGACGAAGCTGCTCAACCTGGTCAAGTCGGACAGTTATTCCGAGGAGCTATATTGAATAACTGTACATTTAACATTAATCTCACATCCCATGAATGATAGATAATCACTTTTGTATTGTTGAAAATTTGCGCTAAATCCTCCCGCGTGGCTGTTCAGAACTGTTTCCCTGGGAGCGCGTGCTGAATTCGTGACCTATTTACCATATGTTGACTGTTCTATATCAATCCGCCATTCACAAATCTGTTACTACGTATTTTACTACGAATGTTACAGGTACTCGTCTTTATGAAATTGTGAATATATTCAACTTTGAAAACATACCTCGTGTTGCTAAGTGATCATTTAGCTATTTAGATGTATAATAAATAGGTTATTGGTTGAATACTGACTGATGTGGACTCGTCCTATTTTTGTGGGGCGAATGTGCGGACTCGCAAGCTCGTCCGCACATCTTCGCCCCACAAAAATAGAACTCGTCCACATCAGTCAGTATTCAACCAATAACCTATAATTATGCATTATGCCACCGATATTCAATATTCGACTGAATAGAGCAGTATCATAATGATTCCCCACCCACATGAATTTCATATCAACTGGAGCTGGTGTATTGTCTTGTATTTATCAAGAAATTACACAGGTCTGGAGCCAACTTACCTGTAAGGGAAAAATAATACACTAAAAATCCTCATTAAAGATGAGACAATTTCCATGTAGCCAAAATAACTAAAGAAGTTTATGTGTATAAAATGTAGTTGGGAATATTCCAATTAAAAATAAACGAGAGAAAAGAATCATTTAAGATAGAGTGATAAAAATGGAATATCATTTTGGTGTTTTGCGAGAGCCTCTAAACTGAAGGAGGCGTTGACTTTTCGATGATGACGGTCAGACTGATAAGAAGGCGTATTTGTAAAACATCCTTGTTGGTCTGGTAGTATGTGCGTAAAGTGGATGTACGGTATTATGGGAAATTACCTTCAGTGACACTGAATTTCACGTACTACATGAGTTATACGTTCAAACAGACAAAACTGCAACTGCAACCGGAGATTATTCCGGATTATCATCGGAACTCATGTCATGTATTTTTCTCCATATCCTTTCTGGCACGGCGGAACAGGGCGGGGGGGGCTTGGCCCCCCAATATTTTCAGCAAAAAAAAAAAGACCTATATCTGTATTGAATGCAGATTTTACTTTTCAATAAGCATTAGGGGCACCCTTGCTCATTCCATAATCCCAATTAAGTCATGATTCGTCTGTCAAATCCAAGCCATGGCAGATGGCTTGTACACTAAAACGAATATCGGTCACTTCAACAGGAAATATTTGTGAGCTTATGATCTCTCCGAACATGCCCATATTTGAACGGATTAAGTGTCAGTCAATGTCTCCATCTGGTTGCTTTGAAGTCAGATGTTTATAGGCAATCCGAGATTTTTTTTTTATTTAAGATACGCCCCCATGTTGTTTCCTCTCGGACTTCAAAGAGTTTGTCCTTCAGCTTCTTCTCGACTTTGGGAGCTTCTTGAAATAAGAACATAAGTTCCTTGATAGGAATGGCATATGCCGGTTAGGCAAATCGGATACACCCTGCGGTGTGGTGTTCTGATCTGGATGGATTAGATTTACCCCTCTTGTTATGGCAAACCATCATTTGTCTGCCCAGTTCCAAAAAAGTATGCCATGGAGTTCCTAGGACTTCCAACTCGGCGCAGCATGCCTCTCTGTTTGGAATGCCTTATATGTCAGTTCCTATCATGCCCCAATTTCAAGAAGCTTCCTTAAACTGAGCTTTAATCTAATTAAACGGAGATTCCACGAAGGTAGCGTATTGCCCCAAAACACCCTCCGTTCATTGGTTGATACTTTAAACGGACATTTCCAGTAATAACTGTACAGCCCTAATCTGCCTACAAGGCTCCTGGTATGGAGATAGGAGTACCGGTATACAGAACTGTATTGTGGAGGATGGCTCATTCACACTCATAAGTTGACCTGTGTTCGGCTCCCCAACAAACATGAGAAGTAGAAAACATCTGTGTTGTTGACATGATTAAAGCTTGGTGAATCTTTTGATTGAAATGATATATATTTAACATTTAATTTATTTCTACTTCCGAATATTCTCATTTTCTTGACGGGGAATATTAAAAAAAAACGAGAAACAACAAAACAGGCAAAATATACAGAGATGTGAAGATTTCTTGTTTTATTACTCGGAAATACGCTAGAACGCGTCTCCGGCCATCTAAGACCCCTGAAGCTTCCGGGGCCGGGGCGGCCCCTGGGCCCTCGCCTATTTGTGTTGTGATAGTGCCCCCCCCCCCAATCACCAATTGCTTCCGCCGTGCCTGCATTTGGCGGTTTGTCAAGTCACATGTTAGTTGTATTTTACACACTGAGTTCAGTCAGCTGGGATCAAATAGTTTTCGTTATTGTTCTTGTTAATAATAATATATTTTCTATCCCAATTTCCACCTTTTCATATACCAAAATGTCATGTTCATCAAAAAATACCTTGTATATTTTAGTCAGCGATATATATCTCATGTTGAAATCTGTTGGGAAATTAAGCTACATGTGTATTAATATAGATAGAATTGTTTTAATTTATATACAACAGCAACGACACCAACAACCATTCCAAGTGACTGACATTTACCGTGCCGTTATTTCCGCAAAGTCATTTAAAATTATTGCAAGGGTGAGAGCAGTCAGCGCAATGATCGACTCGTACCACGGTTCTCGACTTATGAATATAGGGCAATACCATCGCCTCACACTTCGCTAACAAGGATGCTTGATGAAGACACCTACTTATCAATATGAGCTTCATCATCAGAAGGTCAATATCTCCCTCAGTTTCGAGGCACTCACACAATAATTCCTGCATGTATAACTCGCCTCTAGTTTCGAATTGCTACTTCTTTTGATCAAATTGGTTTGAATTGGAGAGTTTCGTCAACAGAGTGATGGTATACTGAGCTTGCATGGATTGTAATTCCCCTAATTTGAACCACACCATTCCTTTTTTCCTCACCGGTCTGGCCTATCAATAATTTGTATTCCTATCGAGAACAGCATTGCTACATTTAACGAAGAAAGCTAAGATATTTGCCTCTTGAATATACTGACATTGAAAGGGGGTTGAGGGGGTTGGTTTTAGATAGATTTTCCCATCCAACCTCGTTCACTGCTGGTGTGTGATCTCTTAGAGCCAGCCAGTATATTATGACGTATAATACCCAGTTATTATCCAGCTATGCATCAGCCAGGTTTACGTCAGTGTGACGGGAACTTTCGTATAAAATACCACCAAAAACTGTCAGAAATCAACAAATGCCCATTTTGTCTCGATGAAAATTCGTTGTATGAAAATTCAGAATATTCTCTAAGCAGGTAATCAATTTTGAAGTAAAATTGACAAAATGATATGTTCTGTTAATGATATGTTCTGTTAATGAGCGCAATGTAGAGGAAGATCATTAGTTCAAACGGAATATCGTCTTTGTGTTTCGGATGTTTATGTTTGACGAACCCAAGAAATTGTTAATGGTGTATCCATGTATGAACTGGAATATTGTGGTCGACGGTTGACACGATGCAGTCACAAACAAAGACCGGATCGACTAGGAAATCCAAGGAGGTCAAACGGTTGTTGTCATGGAGATCCGACCTTCATTCAACTGAAATAATGTGGACCAACAAAAAAAGGTACTCCTCGCATCTAAGCGTGGAAAACGAAATGGGATAAAACCACCGGTAAAAGGATGTGTAAAAACTCCTTTCTGTGTGCGACGATATTAAATCTGATCCTTTTTTACAATCCCAACGCCGGCAACACCTGTTTCTGGAAGAACCAAGCTTGGAAATACTACCATGATCATTTACATAAAAATGAATGTATGAATCATTAATATGTGCTCTCCGGCATCTTTTGGTATTTTGGGGGCATTTGTAGGAAGGGTTTTCGCATGTATCAACAACAATATGACCTCTGAAACCAACACTATATTTTCATACAAAATTTTAGGATGTTTGATCATTTGAAAGTATCAAACTTGGTTTTGGTTGATATCAGCTGCGATATAGATTGTGTTTCCGTTTAGTTACTTCGGTTCCTCGCATTTTTCTCCGCTTCGCTACTGAATTTGTTCTTTTACTGCTGTCAAAGATTGGCCTCTTGGTCTCTTGTAATTTTCTCACTCAATTGCCATCTCGTTATTTCTGAGTTCTCTCTCTGCCCATTCTGTCTCATTATACCCCCCGCAACGAAGTTACGGGGAGGGGGAATACTGGAATCGGCTTGTCCGTCTGTCTGTTGACACAATTTTGTCCGAACTACTCCTCCTAAGATTTTGCTTCTATTTTAGTGAAACTTTACATATGTGTTACCTATGATTTGAAGATGTGTATGTCCTATTTACAAGGCGAAATTATAATTTTAACATATTTATGACGTTTTGAACTTTATAGGACTCTGCCATTTTCAGGATCTATTCCCATGTAGAGACAAGTTTCTAGTGTAATCAACTACTCCTATTTTTATCAGAAGGTTCTGAAACTTTGTAGACATGTTTGAAGCTTTGCATCTCCTATTTGTGACATGAAATATTAATTTTTGTCAAAATTACTCAGACTTGGATTTTGTCAATTTTCTGCATATATTTCAATATATAGAGCATGTTCTTGTGTAATTAACTAGTCACACAGTTATTACGGGATGTTTCTGAAACTTTGTACACATGTTTAATATGGTTTGAAGATGTGCATATCCTATTATGACCTGAAATATTTGGTCAAAATTACCAGGCCTTCAAATGAATTTCTTCAAATATTCATGTAATAAGTGCTGATAACCTGAACAGCAAGCAGTATTTTACATTATAATATTCCATCATTATACCCCCCCCCCCCCCCGCCCTGCAATAAAGCTGGGGGAGGGGTACAGGATCGCCTTGTCCATCCTGTAGATACAATTTTGTCCAGACTAATATTCCTAAGATTTTGCTTCTATTTTAATACATTTACCATGCGATTCACACATTTGTTACAGAATTATGGTCCTTCCTATCCTTGGGTTTTATTTATACTGTATTGAAATATTACTCGGAACGGGAGACTTGTGTCATAACCCCCCCCCCCCTCCCCCCTTCCCCGCCCTGCAATAAAGCTGGGGGAGGGGTACAGGATCGGCTTGTCCATCCTGTAGATACAATTTTGTCCAGACTAATACTCCTAAAATTTTACTTCTATTTTAATACATTTACCATGCGATTCACACATTTGTTACAGAGTTATGGTCCTTCCTATCCTTGGGTTTTATTTATACTGTATTGAAATATTACGGGAGATTGGGGTACAGTGGGACATGGGGCACAGTGGTACAAGCCGTCTAGCTCTTTTGTTAAGAACAAGAAGCACATTACATTACTATCAGCAGAAAGCTATCACCCCCATACAACTTTTATATTGATTACAAGTAAAACCTATCATTGGTAAAAAATTAGGGACACAAAAATTGTTTTTGAGCAGTCCATGTTAATTTTTAGGACTGAGGATGATTTTGTTACTACTGAGAGAGGATGAACAAAGGTACACCTTAATTATATCGATTTAGTATCTCAGCTGTATGTATTAGTTTTTTGTCATAAAAAGGAATATATCATGCACCTGGAGCAGAGTGGGACACTTTTGCCGGGGCACACTGGGACAATAATAATCAAATGATGAAATTTCTTTTTATCCTAAAATGCCATCAAAGTGGATTTTGTGTTTCCTAGATGGTAGTATTTGCTAATCCTATCAGATTTGATGAGTTTTACTAAAACTTTAAAGTTTTACTTCACTAAAAGTCAAATGCTTTCGTTGGGATGAGAATCACACAAAATGGTTTTTTCCTCAAATTTGGCTCCTGGGAAATATCTTACGTAAAACAGGGGCCTAAAATAGCAACTAACTTAACCACCGCTGTTGAATCTTCTGAACTCCTATGAAACATATTGGTACATACTTCTTATAAAATGTATTTTGATTATTGTCCCATCGCACCCCAGTGGGCGTCCCAGTTTACCCCATAGTGGGGCAAACTGGGACACATTTTTACGTTTTTAAAACAGAATTCTGGAGAACAGATATTTCAGATTTTTTTGTGTGGCTATGTCATAATAAGTATAAGTTATAACTAGAGTATACAAGGCTACACTAAAGGACAATAATAACAGAGATTTTCACAAAAAGGTGAAAAATGTCCCAGTGTACCCCAATCTCCCCTACTCGGAACGGGAGACTTGTGTCTTGCAGGGCGGGGGTATCTCAGTTACCCCCTAGGATAACAGTTACATCTAGTTTATTATTGTAGCCCTGATTATCAATGCCGCACTCAGATTGTTGGGAGATTGGCTGAGGTGGTAATTTAAAACCTGGCGAAAAGATTGCGAAAAGACCATTTGCCACATGACCATATTGCTCGTTCCTGATGATAGACTTGTGCAGGCAGTGCGGGCTAAAGGCTGGAAAGGAAAACAGCCGACCAGTTCATGCAATCGTTCCACATCCACGGATTTCTATTACACTAAAATTGTGATGTATCCTGGTCTAAAATATTTACATACAGTTGACGTCCTGTCTGCTTTGCTGGGATGGCTATTGAATTAAGCCATGCTTGTCGCAACGAGAAAGTAGCTTTGGAGAGTAGATGAATCAGTCAGTAATTTCTCCTTCATGGATGTGCTTAAATAAACTTATAAATCGGACAAATAAGGTTTTATTATGGTAGAAAAACGAATCGTGAACAATGGAGGGTTCGGGTTGATTCACACGATAAATAACAATATTGCCAGGTTAAAACATCTCTTGCATGAACACATGTATCATGTGGTTCTCCGGGACAAACAAATCCCTAAGACGTCCGATTGAACAAAATAAGTGTCTATAATGATGGACAATTCCTCATTTCATTTCATTACTATCCTATTGGATGAAATCCCCTGAATAGAAATTGAAACCTCGCAATAGTAAGGATTTCCTTCCATTTCTACGTCTGGGGACAGCTTCTTTGGACATTATATGACTTATATCAAAGAACACCAGACTTTTAAGCACTGTCTTCTGGAATCGTTTTTACCCTTTGGCCATATCTGTCCGTCCGACTGTCCATCGTTCTTTTTATCGCGATATTTCTTGATGAATTGTATAGCCAGGCTTTCAAATTCATACCACAAATGATGTTGGCATTGAACCAGAAGCTTTAAGCCTATGGAGACCGACCTTGACCCATTTTGTCTTGCTCAAGTTACACTATTGAAGTATTCCCGATGTTGTTATCTCAATATTTCTTCCAGGATTGTACCCAGTCTATCTAATTCTCGGCTGCAGCTGTATTTGGTTTCATGGCTTAGAGCCTATTAAATATGACCGACCTTGACTTATTTCATCAAGTTTAAACCATAAGCTAAAAGTATATTTAATGTTGAATATTACAGTCAAGCTTCCAAGTTCATGCCATAACAGCAGCCTATCAAAGATGACTGCCCTTGGCCTATTTTCTCAGGGTCAAATAATATATTAAATATTGTTATATCTGCAGACGAATTAGAGCTACTCGGTCCCTATCCAACTACAGAGGCATATGCTAATTGACCAGAATATTATTGGACTTATATCTTGACACATTTTAAAGGTCAAATTATATGGCTATGATGTTGGCATAATACATTTTGAAGCTTTAGAACTAACTGTTCCAGATTTGCATCAGGGATGCAAGGCTATTCACTTATAACAAACCTATTGAAGCTGACTCGCCTTGACCTATTTTCTGAGGCCAAAGTAAGTTTGTCTGTCCACCATTCATGATATCGCACATCTATATTGAATCAGAGCCAGGCTGTACATGTTAATGTACATGACACATGTATAAATGGATTATGACCAAACTTCTCTAATTTCCTAATCCCACAGATGCACCGGAATCCCAACAGCCGAGGAGATTTGGACCCGTCCGGCTATTTTAAACACAGTCGCGATTTTCTTCCATTTTCTCGACTGAAAGCCGATTCGTCGTGAATCATCCGCCCAAATATCGAAAAAAACTTCTTAAACTAAACGAGATCTTTTTAGAAAAAGAATCTCATTGTATGATTTTCAAGCGTTCAATCGTACACGACACTTATCCGTGTCTGTGTGGCATTTGTGAACTTGGTTAATTGTTTTGGAACAGAATATCTCAATTTTCAAAAATGCTGTCGAAAGGCTATCACAGCGAGACATAATGAGCTATTCTGTTCGAACAACTCAGTTAAATCAGATGTAATATATATTCCCACCATCGCTTTATAATCTTACTCTCGGTAACTCGTATTTATGGTTACCGGAGCCTCGTGTCATGCTTGAGATCTTTAGAAATTTGGCAACTCCTCTCGTTGGAAGATTAGTTTTGTCTAATTTGCCAATAATCAAACATATCGGCAATCGGCCTGGGCGAGGGCCGCAGCATTGTCTTACTCAAGGCACACCCTATCTGGCCTGGGCCTTTTGGGACGTATCCTGGCCTGGCCTGGCCTAATTATTTTTCTTACCCCTTGAGCTAGGGGGCTGAAACTTACCACACCATACCCTTGGGTTTTCAAAAACGGCATTTTTGGTCGATTTTTCGGTCAGATTTTCCGAATTTTTAAATATGCAATTTCTCCCCAAAAACTGCATGATAAATGAGTAATTATTAATGTGATGTGAAATAAAAAAAATTTGTCCACTTTTCATCGCGTAAAAGCAGAAATTTTGAAGAAATATGACGAAAAAAAAATCACTTTTCTGGTACCCCACGTGGCCGCCATCTTGAATTTACCCATGATCCTCTGCTCGGGGGGTCATGCAAATAGGCTCAAAATGACCACAATATGATAAACTATAAAGTCACGGAGATTTAGCTCTCCATTTTTGTCGTTCCGGAGATAGCGCAGAAAGTTTTTCCCCCACCCAGGCCAGGTAGGGTTAAAACAGTTATCAAATATATCTAAGTCAAAAAAGCTTCTACTACATTTGTATATATCTGATTGCTTCTAAAAGTATTCTAAAATTTTAACGCGATGGGGCATTTCTTCAAATTCAATTTTAAAAGTACAATTCCTCCGTGTTAAAGTATATGGGTCGCTTGGAATTTGCCAGAGGGAGCCCCATAAAAGTCCTTTTTTCTACCCTTACTATAATAAACAGAAAAAGTATACGTTCAGTACGAAAGTACGCTATTTACTTAATATACGGGTGTTCCAATTTTTCACAAAAGAATACGGGAAATATACTCTAAATTGTATTGAAGTGAGGCAAAATATAACAAAATCTGTCCTCGCATTGAGCTTGCATAGGACGGCGCGATACGTCATTCTATTTACAGTTCTGTTTATTGAAAGTGTGAGCTGGTACTTTACATCTCGCAGTGTATATTGCCGCGATATATCTTGAAGCTTTACATATAGTATTTTGACAGTATTTATATCTTGTCCAATTTTATTTTGTATATAGCGTAACTTTTATATTTAAGCTAGAACATGGGATTCGTATCCTAGATTTAAAATTGTTATGTATATCTATTAAATGTACTGTAGGTAGGGATTTCGGGTCCCAATTTTAATGTACCTCTTTGATAGCCGCCGATCTTGAAGACATTGACGGTATAGGCCTACCGAAACGATAATTACCTACACAATTCAACAAACTTTGGCGATATTTGATGTATAACTTTCCAAACCCGATCGAGAGTAGTAGTGTCTACCATTTACAGCGCACATTGACCTACTTTTTTGTTCCCCCCGGGCCGTATTTGGGGCGTAACTTGATCACGTGACGATCATGTGATCGTTGGGGGAAAACTACCTCCAGCACAAGAGAGTTCCAATCTAGGGGGAGGTAACTCTGGGTGACTATAGTTCCGGCAACCTGTAACCTTTGTATTCCTCCGCGGTGATGCGGTCTGGCCGCGGTTTTGACGGTAATTCGGTCTCGGGAAAAAGCTTCCGCGGATAAAAAGTAGTCCCTAGATAAAATGGTCCGATTGGGTCGAGTGAGGTATCAAAGTGAAGCTTAGGTGAAGGGGCATCTAATGGGCTGGGTGTGCGGTTGAACTATCGGCATTCTGCGCATGCGCGGTGGCCCAAGGGTATGAAAATAGACGTTTTGGAGCTAGGGGAGCCCCTATTGGTCCAATGGGATCGAGTGAGGTATCAAAGTGAAGCATTCGTGAAGGGGCATCTGATGGGCTGGGTGTGGGGTTGAAGTATCGGCAATCTGCGCATGCGCGGTGGCCGAAGGGTATGGAAATAGCCGTTTTGGAGCTAGGGGAGCCCCTAATGGTCGAATGGGGTCGAGTGAGGTATCAAAGTGAAGCCTAGGTGAAGGGGTATTTGCTGGCTGGGTGGGTGCATGTAAAATTTTTCCTGAAAAAAAAAAATACGGAACACGGACTTTATCGAAAAACCTGGGAAAATGCCTATATGGGGTATGAGGGGTATATAGGTCGCCGGGCTTAACGGGGCTTGTCTATCAATAGAGTTATCTCCCCTAGTTCCAGGGTGGGTGTATGTAAAAATTTTCCTGAAAAAATACGGAATACGGACTTTATCCTAAATTACGGGAAAATGCCTATATGGGGTATGGGAGGTATAGGACCATCCTGGGAAACGTACTTCTATACATTTGCGGTAGGGTTGTGGGGTCTCGTTTTACTCGTCTCGTCATTTAGAACATGATAGGAAGTGTCCCCGTGCGAATCGGTGAAATTTTTGAAAAAGTCACCGAGGCCTGGGTAGGCCCATAGGCCTATACTGCATGGCTATGGGTGTATAGGGCCATACGGGGTGGACATGTTGGAGTCTAGGTGAGTCCCTAATGGTCCAATGGGGTCGAGTGAGGTCTTATTTTGAAGCTCTCGTGGAGGAGCACTTGACTACACTAATGGTTCGTCCGTGTTCAATAGTCTGCGCATGCGCAGTCTGGCCGTAGTATAGAAAACAGGCATTTTGGGTGCTATGTAGGGGTGTGTTTGGGTTAGAGATGAGCTAATCACGGTTCGAATGGGTCGTGTGAGGTGTCAAAGTGAAGCTTGTGTGGGGTAGAGTCAGAATGGTGTGTTTTTGAATGCATGTCGCGTTAATCTGCGCATGCGCAGTTGGTTGTAGTAAGTAAAGTGGCCATTTTGGGGCAGTGAAGGAAGGTATTTGGGGTCGAGATGGGCTATTCACGGTTCGAATGCGTCCTGGAAGGTGTCATCTTGTAGTTCTCGGGGTGTACATTCCGATTTGAGGGATGTTCGCGTCATCTGTGACGTCATCGGTGACGTCATCGGTACGAGTAGTAGCGAAAGTGGCCATTTTCGGGCAGTACATGAAGGTATTTGGGGTCGAGATGGTGCGGTAGGAATATCATTCTGCGCATGCGCAGACGCAATGCGGAGCTCTCGTCCAATCAGAAGCGAGTATTTCAAATCCGTCACAGAGCTCTCAGCCAATCAGAAGCGAGTATTTTGACCCGGTGCATTATGGGCCATATCCAAGATGGCGGCACGTATGTTCAAGATGGCGGCACATCCGGTGTCGAAAACTGGCCATTTCGTCGGGATGTGGTCACCTAGTGTCGAAAACTGGTCCTTGTATGGGTCCTGCTAGACGTTTT
This sequence comes from Hanleya hanleyi, assembly GCA_036873755.1. Classification (NCBI taxonomy): domain Eukaryota; kingdom Metazoa; phylum Mollusca; class Polyplacophora; order Lepidopleurida; family Hanleyidae; genus Hanleya; species Hanleya hanleyi. The sequence continues at coordinate 55,737 of JAVTVY010016249.1, forward strand.
GACGCCATGATATAGACCGGAGAGAGAGAGAGAAAACAACAACAACAAGGGTGACACATGAGGGAACAACAACAACAACAAGTTTTTTTTTCATATAGTTTATTTTTCCCTCCATCATAACATACCCACGCTGGGGGAGCCGCGTTGGGTATGTTTACAATTCAAGAAAGACTCTTGTCCAATCAGAGACCGCCATTTGCATCTGTCCTATTCGTTCCTGTCCGTTAGATGTATTCTTGTCCAATCAGAAGTCGCCATTTCAGAGAGTTCCTTCTTCGGTCATGTTCATTCTGAACCGTTTATTCTAATCATCGTCGGACAGGCCTGGATATTCTTCGGGCAGCATGTCCTGAAACAGTTGTTTGCGCATTCTGATCGCATTTTCCAGGGCCTCGGTGGGTGGTAAACCCATATCCTCTTCCAAGTGACGCTTGGTCTTCATGATAGACCTGTGCGTGGGGTCCACTTTCATTTCAAGCGGTAGTAAGGTATACTGTTCATAGATCGCCATGGCTGTTTTCCTGATGCGGGGGCGCATTTGGGTGTACGTCTGTTGTAAATTATCCTCTCCGGCGTCCTCGATCGCTTCAGCGTGAGTATTGATAGCTGCTGTCACAATACGATCCCAGAAGGTAGGTTCTGCCTCACTTTCCTGGGATGAAGGCTGATTCTCTGAGGTCAAGCTCTCCATATCAGTAGATAGACTGTCAGCCATCTTGGATTCGGTATCAGTCGATGCACTCTCATCAATCTCTGTATCAGTATCTGCCTCAACGGGCTCCTCGGCGTCTTCAGTCCCATGTATATTTTTCTGGTGTCGCATCATATCGTAATGTCTGGTGAACGTGCGTTCACACTCAGAACAAGTATAAGCCATGTTGACGGTTGAACGTCGACTGTGCGTGTTTTGGGAATACGCTCGCTTTTATAGACAGTAACGCCCATCAACGCTTAGCTCAACGCTTCAACGCCCTGATGAATTAGCTCAGAAGCTCTGATTTCATGGAATTGACACCAATTCATCGAAATGCAGTGACGCCCGTCAACGCCCGTCGTTACGCCTTAACGCTCGTCTCAACGCTTTAACACACTTTCTTAATGCTTTAACGTTGTTTAATGATGCGTTCGAACAAATGTTTCTTTTGTGCTATTGCTCTGACATACGCCGCTTTCCAGTTCATGCCCGAGGTTTTCAACATCGACGCTGTTCTTTCAATTTCCATATGGACTGGATCCTTATCCAACAATTTCATATGGGTCAGTAAGTCGACATACTGCTGACGTAAAGCCCGTCGTAGTCTGGGTGCCAATCTGTTATGGGCTAAAATTGCAGCTTCCTCTTTCGAATACCCTTTGCGTTGAAACTTGTTTCCTGTGGCCTCCAACATCCCGCCCATCTCGGCGTCCATACTTTCTTTGAACAAATCCTTCCATAGCCTCGAGTTCACATTATGTTCTTCAACCTCGGGTTGGGCCTTCACGGTTGGGTGATATTCCAGGACTGATGGTATGAAGCGGGCCCGCTGTATGGGGGTGGGCTTCTGCTGCTGCTCTGCCAGGAGTGCACTCGGCGGATGGTGTAGGGGTATAGGCCGTTGTGGTGATTCCTCGCCGGGTAACAGGTGGGTCGTCAGCCGACGATCTTCGGGGGTATGGGCTTTTAAATCTACGAACAGGTAAGCCGTACGGACGAATTGTCGCTTCTTGAAACGCCCACATAAAATGGTCAATGTTCTGAGGATAAATTCGACTACCAAACACACGGATTTGTGCTCTATCAATGGGATTGGAGAACAACACAAAGTATTGGCAGTTCAAGGCAATACCTCTGGACGCCTTCCCTTGAGGAAAGAGATTCTGAGTCAAATAGATGACGGACAGATTTCGATGATGGGACCCTTTGGTGAATAGGTCGGCGATTTTCGAATTGTCCTTGGCCGCACTCATCAGATCATCGAGCACTACCACGTTGGTGTCGTGAGGAATTCCTGGAACAAAGCTCACATTCTGTAGTCGTGCAGTTTCGTAGGCGGGCTGCCATTGGCTATAACACCAAACAACACGTGTCGGAGCTGGGGTTGCCACACCTTCCTCTAAGAAGTGTAAAGGTTTCCACCGCGGTGGAAACCTTTGCGCGCCGGGGTCAAAGGTCAGTTCCGGTCACGTGAACGGAAGCGGAAGTGACCTCCGGAGCTCCGGAGCTCCGAGTTCTCTTGTAGCAACGCCCGTCAACGCCCGGTGGTGGCGTCGGAGCTCCGGAGCTCCAAGTTCCATGAGCTCCGGAGCTCCAAGAGCTCCGCGAGCTCGGAGCTCTTGCATATAAACACACACATGCATCTGTGAAAGCTTCATTATACGCCTGGTGTCCGTGGAGATGAGAGCCATGGTTTACGCATGTCACTTGTGTTCGGAGTCATTTTCCACGCCATTTAATCTACGTAGACATATACAGCGAAGCCATCTCAAGGAACGGAGTCCCGATAACGTGCAAATTCAAAGTACGCGCGAGGAACGATCAACACCTACGTCACACACGACAGTATTAGAGCACCCTTATACGATGACGGTGAGCGGCCCTACGGGGTGTGGAAAGACGTCCTGGGTGATGAAGTTCTTAGAGAAAGGTGTGGCAACCCCAGCTCCGACACGTGTTGTTTGGTGTTATAGCCAATGGCAGCCCGCCTACGAAACTGCACGACTACAGAATGTGAGCTTTGTTCCAGGAATTCCTCACGACATAGATGAACCCTATTACTTCGATTCCGAGCAGACCAACGTGGTAGTGCTCGATGATCTGATGAGTGCGGCCAAGGACAATTCGAAAATCGCCGACCTATTCACCAAAGGTCCCATCATCGCAATCTGTCCGTCATCTATTTGACTCAGAATCTCTTTCCTCAAGGGAAGGCGCCCAGAGATATTGCCTTGAACTGCCAATACTTTGTGTTGTTCTCCAATCCCATTGATAGAGCACAAATCCGTGTGTTTGGTAGTCGAATTTATCCTCAGAACATTGACCATTTTATGTGGGCGTTTCAAGAAGCGACAATTCGTCCGTACGGCTACCTGTTCGTAGATTTAAAAGCCCATACCCCGAAGATCGTCGGCTGACGACCCACCTGTTACCCGGCGAGGAATCACCACAACGGCCTATACCCCTACACCATCCGCCGAGTGCACTCCTGGCAGAGCAGCAGCAGAAGCCCACCCCCATACAGCGGGCCCGCTTCATACCATCAGTCCTGGAATATCACCCAACCGTGAAGGCCCAACCCGAGGTTGAAGAACATAATGTGAACTCGCGGCTATGGAAGGATTTGTTCAAAGAAAGTATGGACGCCGAGATGGGCGGGATGTTGGAGGCCACAGGAAACAAGTTTCAACGCAAAGGGTATTCGAAAGAGGAAACTGCAATTTTAGCCCATAACAGATTGGCACCCAGACTACGACGGGCTTTACGTCAGCAGTATGTCGACTTACTGACCCATGTGAAATTGTTGGATAAGGACCCAGTCCATATGGAAATTGAAAGAACAGCGTCGATGTTGAAAACCTCGGGCATGAATTGGAAAGCGGCGTATGTCAGAGCAATAGCAGAAAAGAAACATTTGTTCGAACGCATCATTAAACAACGTTAAAGCATTAAGAAAGTGTGTTAAAGCGTTGAGACGAGCGTTAAGGCGTAACGACAGGCGTTGACGGGCGTCACTGCATTTCGATGAATTGGTGTCAATTCCATGAAATCAGAGCTTCTGAGCTAATTCACCAGGGCGTTGAAGCGTTGAGCTAAGCGTTGATGACCGTTACTGTCTATAAAAGCGAGCGTATTCCAAAACACGCACAGTCGACGTTCAACCGTCAACATGGCTTATACTTGTTCTGAGTGTGAACGCACGTTCACCAGACATTAGGATATGATGCGACACCAGAAAAATATACATGGGACTGAAGACGCCGAGGAGCCCGTTGAGGCAGATACTGATACAGAGATTGATGAGAGTGCATCGACTGATACCGAATCCAAGATGGCTGACAGTCTATCTACTGATATGGAGAGCTTGCCCTCAGAGAATCAGCCTTCATCCCAGGAAAGTGAGGCAGAACCTACCTTCTGGGATCGTATTGTGACAGCAGCTATCAATACTCACGCTGAAGCGATCGAGGACGCCGGAGAGGATAATTTACAACAGACGTACACCCAAATGCGCCCCCGCATCAGGAAAACAGCCATGGCGATCTATGAACAGTATACCTTACTACCGCTTGAAATGAAGGGGACCCCACGCACAGGTCCATCATGAAGACCAAGCGTCACTTGGAAGAGGATATGGGTTTACCACCCACCGAGGCCCTGGAAAATGCGATCAGAATGCGCAAACAACTGTTTCAGGACATGCTGCCCGAAGAATATCCAGGCCTGTCCGACGATGATTAGAATAAACGGTTCAGAATGAACATGACCGAAGAAGGAACTCTCTGAAATGGCGACTTCTAATTGGACAAGAATACATCTAACGGACAGGAACGAATAGGACAGATGCAAATGGCGGTCTCTGATTGGACAAGAGTCTTTCTTGAATTGTAAACATACCCAACGCGGCTCCCCAGCGTGGGTATGTTATGATGGAGGGGAAAATAAACTATATGAAAAAAAACCTTGTTGTTGTTGTTGTTGTTCCCT